>JAHZMX010006018.1:0-10641 GCA_027743895.1 Seira musarum | reverse complement strand
CATATTAAATATGTGGGTCAGTCCTGTCTCTTCTCGTCCCACTCGTATCTTTCGAATCTTATAATGATGATTTGTCTTCACAAAACATTCCTAGATTGAGTACGAAAAAGGCAGTTGTTTGAATCAATTCGAGAAAGTGGAGTAGTGGGATAATAGTTAATGTCATTGCGGAATGCAGGTAAAAGTACTCCACTGCGTCAATTTCGTGGACTGTGTAACATAGATAAATGGGAGCTCTCAGTCGTTTTGACGTCGTCAGAAATTGAATATTTAATTCGTTAGATTATGTTTTTGAAGGCTATTGCCATTAGATTTATGTTGCGTTATTTTTGGTGGAGATTTTTTAACGGACAGATGGTACATTTCGTTTTTTATTTGCTTCGACACATCATATAAGTTTAACCCAAATACCAAGGATCTCTTACGAATGAAATCTTTACCCTGATGTAAACGCAAGAATGTGTTTGTTGCTCGATTTCGCTATCTCGAGTCCTTCCAGCGTATGAAAAAATGGGATCATCAGTATCCATTATCACACATGTCAAATGATATCTGAGAATTATCTCACTTTAATTACTGTGAAAATGAATTCTTCGAAGCTTGGTAAAACTTTCAACATACTTTATTGACCAGCTGAATTCTATCTACAGTGGGCATGTACATAAGTTATCCAAGAGGATATTTATAAAGGATTATCCATCTTCATGATAGTGCGATGTTACTAAAAACTTTCGTATTTTTTATTAGTCTGGCTCTAGAATCAGATAAAAATGCTTAACGATATCTAAAACTTGTGCAAAACTGCTACCCAACAATATTTTTTTCATATTAAACTTCAATAGATTAATGGATGCGTTATGTACATTGCTATCTTTATGATAGTGACAATTCGTTACGGTCTGTGAATATCATGTCTGACCCCACATCCTTTAAGAAACTTGGAGGTGACCCTATATATAACTGACCTTTGCATAACATGAAACATAAAAACGGGGCATTAATAAAAAAGCTAACTTTTTTACAAGGATTTATTGTACAATGATAGATAAAAAGAAGCTAGCGGGAACCAACTAAAAAATGTACAAGTTCTACTTAGCAAGTCATGCGAGGAAGAAGCCTCAGAGAATTCCACTTTTTTCAGATTGTTTGGCCCGTCTCTCCGCCTGGACTACCTCCAGTTGAGAGGAAAGAGAGAAGAGAAAGCATGATTTTTTCTCTTTGTACTCTTTGTTTTCGTACAAAAACAGTAAAGTTCGCAGCAAGTGGTATTTTTCTGGGCATTACAATGAATGAGTTGCATTCATACAATATGCATACATACATTACCCTACTCTGGTGAATAAGTGGAGAGCTGTAAAAAGTAAGCCGAAGTAATGGTGTTGATGATGGTGATAACTTAAGTGTAAGGCTGGTTTGATTTTGTACTTCTCACCGCTCCGCTCACGCTGTATCTATGCCTTTTAGTTTCGTCTCTTATACGCTATTACTTTTGTGTTCGATATGGCACAGAAAAAAATAACTAGCTAAAATCACACTATAATTCCCATTGGAGCGATGCCATCGCCATAAATATCTTTGCTTTCCCTTCCAATAATTTCCTCTATGTTGCCAAACTTGAAATGACTCAAGAAAATGGATAAGATGTGTATGGATATTTTTGTACTGAATTGTACAAAAAAGAAGAACAAAATTTTGGCCCAAGCTTTATACCACAACTAATATGTCTGTTATAAATTAAACAGACGTTAGACTCTACCTATGTCTGAAAAAAACACCATCGCATGAAAAGGTTATAAAAGGCAGTCCCTTCCCAGTTCAATTGTATGTACAGAATGTCGGAACAAAACCAAGGCTTCATGACAATCGGTTCTATAAAATTCTGTTGTTTTCATTTTCAGATGAGCTACCTTGTCAACCCAGACGGGTATGAAACCCGTCATTATTGTTGGATGTCAATTGAGAAAGGGATGGTCGTGTCCTTCATAGTCCCCGTGTTCCTTCTCATAGGGGTAAGTACTAAAACTGCTCGATTGCTTATTAGTATGCTTCTTTAAAATCACGGTTTCGCCAAAATTCATCTCTCCCGTGTCACTGAATATAGTGCTTAATATATTCCTATATTACATTACTCCAGTTTCTCACTCACCACGAAAAAGCCAATGTTCACTTATGAATTTCCTTTCTAGCGCAATCCGCATGTGAGAAGAGTGCGCTTCCTCCACAAAACTTTCGCTTTGCGCTAGTGGAACAAAGCGCGTGACGTGGAATTAATTGAGGAACAAAACGACGCAGAATACCTTTTTTTTCTTGCCGACAGCTAACAAAAGAGACTTACGCATCACAGATGAAAAAGAAAAATGAACCAGAGATTACCTACTTATTTCCTTTGTAGAAAAAAAGTTTGCAAATATATTTTGTGCCTCAAACCTATGATGTTGTGAACAAAGTAGCAAAAATTTACCTAGAGCGAGGAAGAGATGTAATACCTGGTTTACGCTTTCTAAAGCCCTCCACTTTACTACACATCATTGCCATCATCAGTACTGATGAGAGGTGCATGTGTTTTTCTTCTGGTGAAAGGAAATGGTATAACTTTATCATCACTGTTCCCAAAATACAGTTAAGAGATAACGACGGCACAATCTTTGCCTTTTCATTCCCTACTTGAAGTCATGTACCTAACAGCAAGCTTTTTATGCATATATATAGGTGTTGTGGAGAATTAGGTGCACACTTGCAAAATAAATCATCAAGAATCCCACAAGCCACCAACTAATGATGAATTATTAGTCTTTATGAGATACACTGTATAACATGTCTGTGTGTACACAGGATACCTTTTGGAGAGCTCCGTTGGTATTCAGACAATAGGAATATTTTTTACTGTATCCTCTTTTTTTTGCTTCACCTTTCCCCTGTATTTTTCCTACTTCAACCTACTCTATTTTTTTATCGTGGCCGTGTACAAGTTTTTGAGGAAGGTTTATTTTCCCTGGTTTTGGCTTTAGCTCGACGTACCACTTTTTACTTTCCCTTTTTACGAGGTTGTTTATATTCTTGATGAAGATTCCAGTGAGATTTTCTGCCCTGAAATTCTCTGCTTCATTTTTTATTCTTGTCTTTTCTTTGCTTGAAATGGAATATAGAAAAATGCAAAAGGAAAATAGGAAATGCTTGGAAAAACAAAAGGAAGAGTGGAGCACGTTCTCAAAGCTTTTTTTTCTATCTCATTCCATTTTACGAGATTGGCCTCTTGCCCTTTCTCGCGGAAGTTTATTTGTAAAGCTCAATCATATTCATAAATTAACGTATTATCAAAGAAAACTACTGACGCTAGTGGTGGCAATGGAAGTGAATGAGATCGAGGAGAAAATGCGCTACTGCTCCTTTCTACCCTACTTTTCTACCTTTTTCCACCGTTGAGCATTATTATAACGAGAAAGTTTGCAAGTAATAAAAGCTAAACATCCGTTTCATCAAGTTTTTTAAAAACTTGTGAGTACACACTAGTCTACTGATACTAAAGTATACTTTGTGTGTACTTATGTGTGTCTTCTTATTTTAGATAGCATGTGTATAGGATCCCATATTGTAGATAAACTTCAGGCGCGAAATCGCTCCCCATTAGAATTCATGACAAGAATGGAATGGTGAAGTTAAAAGGAGAGACTTTACTTTGCTTTTCTCAACTTTGCCTTATCCTAGAAAAAATTTGCGTCGCGCTCTCTTTCTCGTTTCTTGAGGATAGTCGTCCCTCTGGACTAGATCATTTGCACACCTAACACAATTTCAAAAGGATACAGATACAGAATACCTTACGGTTACAATCCAAAGTATCTCACCTACGTTTATTTTTGGAATTTCGATTTGACAAACGCTTATATCAGCTCATTGTACTTTAATTTTACACACATGGAGAAAGTGGAACAAGATTTGGAAATTCTTGAAACGAAAACGAAACGTCTTCTGATTCTGAGAATTTCCCTCTGCTCAATTCATGTATTATGTATGATGGCCGTGTTTTCATAAAATGAATGTTGATTAAGGTTGAAAATATGGTTAGAAAAGATTTGATGAACACTACTCACTCACTCACTTTCATTACTAAAGCTCTACACGACAGTCTCTTCTACATACTTTAACGTTATGTCCTCAAATAAACTATAAATAGCTTTTTCCTATCTTTATACTTATGGTTAAGAAGTGTACAGAAACCAATTCTTGAACGTATGCTACCATCATTGTGCACTCTTAAACTTTACGCTATAGGTCAAGAAGGGCAACGCTGGAGATAAAGTTTACAGTGTTCATACACTGATTTAGTAGAAACCTGATTAAATGAGTGCGAACAAAGTTTACAAATTGTCCTAACTATAGGGGCTTAGTAAGGAAGAGAGTCACCATTTGTCACGTCCGAGCTAATAAATATTCATGAAAGTATGTGCGTCTTGTAAATCTGGAAGTTCCGTGTGCAAAAACACATTCCTCGTGTGGTCAAAATCATCCACCTTAGTTGTTTCCAAACTGTCACAGCTTTCCCAAGAAAATCTAAAATTGAAATTGGGTTTTGTGGCTTGTGGGAGAGAGTAAGGAAAACTTGGAAAAAAGAAATCGAAAACTTGTCACAGAAGAAATGTTTAGCTCGGGTCGAATTAGTTAGAATCTTGACATATCTGATCTAAATTTTATGTACCTTTCACTTAGAATTAATGTTGATATTCTCTTCATGTATTTTGAAATAGAAGTTAATTAAGCATAACCAGAAAGAAGCGTGAAGAAAAACAAAGCAAAGAGCAAAGCTGCATTCGTACAGCATAGAAATAATCAAGTGTGCAAAGAAACAATGAAGATAAGTGCACTCTTACGACTTTTAGTCTTTTTGAGTGTTCCTTATGCAGAACCCTGTCTTCTAGACAGTGTTTTGAAGAACCTCCTCTCTTAAAGCTTTTTGAATAACTCGTTTCCTGAGTTGCGATCTTATGAATCTTCATAAATCATTTCACTTCCGACGTTTATAGCCTGTGAAACTACGTCTATAGCTATGATGACGACGAACAACCCTTTTATCTACGTTCCAATTCCAATGATTTTCCTTTTTAAAACAAATTTTGGCTTCTGTGACCGTTGTTGAATTTTAGGTCTCAGCTTACCCTAGTGCAAAGTCCACTTCTACTCTTTTATATTAATAGTTTCAGGATTGAGCAACCTAATGCATAAATGTAATGAAATAAAATGAATGACTTCCATGACTTAAATGGACCAAAGCTTTCTTTTCAAACTGCGTTTATTTGTGGGTGAAGACGCAATGTTTACATTTCTGTAGGTACATACATACATGTCGAAAAGTTTTAAAGGTATTGACAAAATATATTTCACTTGAGTTTTAAAGCATTCTCTGGCATACAGTGAGCAGCCAAAAAAATAAAGATTGAGGAAGTGGGATGACAGCGTGAAGAAATAAAGTAGAAGAAATAACGAGCTTGTTTTTATTTACTTTGCATGCTTTTCACCACTGCCAACATTATCGTAGACACATGACTGTGGTGGTGGCGGCATTTTCGCATATATTTTCCCAAACCGAAGGCATTTTCCGGATAATTTTTTTCCTCTCATCCTTTCTCGCACATTTTTTCTCCCCTCCTCCGCATTTGGTGCATTAATCTACATAGAAGAAACGATTATGTCCATGCATGTCCTCCTTATTTATGATCTGTCTTGCAATGGCGCCACATAGCCGGCAAAAAACGACTCGACTTTTTCTCCGTGTGTGTTTGTATGTGCTGGGAAGAAAGTAGGAGAATGAGGTACAAAGAGATGATAATCATCCCATGTAAAAGTAGGCTCTCCTTTTCTTTCCTGAAAAAGGGATTCCAGTTCATAAAGTATGGCATAACAGAATTTCTATTCTTAACTTATAGTAAATAATGCCTAGAAAAAACCGGAAAGTGACTCTTTCCTTTTTCATGCTTGTATAAATAAACCGGTATGCCTACCGACGATGCTTTTCTTTCTTTTTTTCGCCATTTCGTACTCCGTACAATATCTTATTTTTCATCTCAAAGCTTATGGAGCGTCGACCTAATTCATGGCTAGCAGTAGTTAAGTGGATCGGTTCAGTGCATCACATCCTCCTCTTCTTGGTCGTGAAACTGCGGAAGGTGGAACACTTACACACGAAATGAAAAAAAAGGACGAGAAGGCGATGGGGTGTGTGTTTTTCTTGGAACGTATGTGGAAGACATAATGATCTTTTTTTTCAAGAGGGCTTATCCTTTTTTAATTTTTGCACTTTTCCTTGTTTATGTGAGCATTGTTCAAGTCATTGCTTTTCCTTACACGTTTCTTTTTAAACCCTCGTTTTTGAATAAATTTATGACGTTGGATGTACATAGCACAAGGAAAATGTTACTACTGGCTTGAAGCGTTTTTGTTTGCCATGGGTTGAATGCAGGGAGTTGTTTGCCTGCGTGTTCTTATGGTATGGAGCTAAATAATAAAAAGAGACGCTTGAACTGGGGTGACGAACATGAACAAGACAACAATCTTAAGTAAGTTGCATATTATGATGTCTTTCTGGGACACAACATGCTTGATCCGCCTCTGTTGAAGTCACTTTAAGTCACCACCAGAAACTGTATCTTATGATGACTTTAAAATGGGTAGAGAAGTTCATAAAACGTGATGCGCATGTTTTTTTGTTTGGCTTTGGTAGACACCTTTTGGTGACATGATTTCTGCTTTTTAATCGAGCCATAACAAGCGTGATGCAAATACTTTTGTTCATTTAAATGATTGACTTGCTTTAACCAATATGGGATTATTATTAGGGGACACAAATATAAAAAAGGAACTGTCAAAGGTTTTGAACATCCGAAAATTAATCGCCAATTTTCCATGCTAACAGGATGTGTGGAAATGTTCCAATAAGGGCACAATCAATTTCCTGTTTACTTATTATATCAAAATGATGTAAAAATTGAGCCACATACCTAAGTGGCAGTGAGTATTTTTAGACTTTATTTCTGCGTCTGTTTTCAGTTTGCCCTATGCGATGTGTGGGCGTAAAAGTCGCCGACGTATTTGGAGTTGTTGACTTTCACTTTTGGGACAATTCCAAGAGAATCCATTGAATAACCTATCCTCCAGCTTTAGAAGTTGAAGACTTTGCCTTAATTCAATTTTGTGGCTTTCAATAAATTTCGAGCATTATTCGGCTGAAATCAGATTTTCTATGTATGTTCCATGTAGCAGCAGAAGTATTAGTTTAAGAACTGTCTCCTTAAAGTTTACTAAATAATATATCCAGCCTAGATGTGTAATTCGAATTCTAATTAGCAATGTTGGTGTGTATATTGATATTCAACAACATGTGCCATTTTACATACGTAAATTTTGCTAATGCTACTTTCATGTGTCAGAGTATTTTTATTGAATCTGTCTTTGTAAAGTCAGAAAAGGAATGTACTTACATAATAATTTTTTTTACTTTTGTCCAAAAGAGATAATTTGTGAAGACTGGATTTATTCAACGAAAAAGTCTTTGTACTTTGCTTTCTATTTTTACAAAAGTTTTGAACATTTTTCAAACTTAAATAAGTATTATAATATGCATACCTACATACTTCTGCGAAGCCAAAGTACAGATAGAGTATAGATAACCTCAGGAAACGTCTTCTAATGTCAATTCTGTTCCAAAACTGGAGATAAAATACGATTGTAAAAAAGTTTATTCCTTGAAGTTTCTTTTCAGAATGGAACAGCATACAAATTGGTATGAGCATGCATTAGGAACTGCAGCCGATTTCTAGCTCCCAGAACTACTTTCACTTTGCACTATTAAGATACCCATTCAAATGGGAGGAACGAAAAATGTCCTCTTAAGAAGTACAAGGAAGGAAAAAAATTGTGTCTCAAGATCCAAAATAAGTTTAGAAAAGGAAGGAAAGCACAAAACCATTGATTCACCCTCCCCTTTCCACTCTGTTTTTAACTTTATTTTGAGTACATATTACTAGCAAAGGAAAACGAAGTAGTAATAAACGTATATTTATATAGCACAAAGAAAGCAGAAACATAAAAACGAACGAGTTTGAGTGCAGTCTGATGTGATCATTAAGCTGCTTTTCGTTCCCTTTTTCTCTGCATTTCTTAAGAGGACGAAAATTGTGTGAAACGGGCAGCCAAAAGGATATTTGTACTTTCCATACTTTTCTCTCAAAAATTGTATAATAGTCCACTTTTGAAATCAAAGAGTGGAGCTTGTTTGTAAGTTCAAGTAGCTAATGGGTGCGATAAAGATCGAGTTAAAGTGTGGGGGAAGACGAAGAAAGCCATTTTCATCTTTAACGATAAGTATTTACCCCATTAATTTCAGAGGAATTTATTCCTTTCTTTGAAAATATTAAAACTTTGAGAAGTTAATGTTGTCAATTATGCAAACAAAATCGTTTTACGGTCCTTACATGCTTACTCCAAAAGGATCAATGACTTTGGTCTGAGATGGGCAGACGGAATTTCAAATTCTCAAGATGAAGATAAACACGGTTTTGAAAATCTTAAATATATTTCTTATTTTTTACATTGGTGCAATTTTAATTAATATTTTGAATCAAAGAGCTTTTTCTTTCATTGAAAAGCTTCAACAATCTAGGATTACGGTGCCACTAAATGGCAAAATAGAAATGGCTTCCTTTGCATTTTAGCTTGAGTTCCCTTTAATTATAAAAATGTATGAAAATCCTTTTGATAAAATCCTTTACTCAGACTAAGAAATAAAAGCCGTTTGAGAGGAGAAAGTACAGTGTACATTCTAACTTCTGTTTAATTCAAATAAATTTATGGTGTTTCCACATCTTCCCTTTCTCCAGCTTCTCTAACTTGAGATGTAGACAGAGCGTCATGATTGCATATAGAATGTGTAATGTCGTCAAGCTAGAATAAGTCTAGTCCCTTCCACTCTCGAGCTTATTTGCTTGACTGAATTCTTGAGTGACATTAGAATCCTCTAAGAAAGTGTTTGCTCTGTTGGTTCGGAATCCATATGAGAAAATTAAAGTATTATTGCGCAAAGAAATATATTAAAGTTTTTGGTACTTTGGACTCAAGATTCCGGAATAAAGCTGTGAGTATTAATAGCAATAGCTACCTATATAGCTGTGTGAGTTTACTTTGGCAAAGCAAATGCACAAGCAAGCGGACGACTGAGATACTGTAAATTATATAAACTGTGACATAATATTCAACCCTTGAGTAGTTCATTCGTCAATCTAAATCAAAGCAGCGTCTATTTAAGCTTTACACTTCTATATAGCTGGTCAACTGAAACTAATTCGGCATCGCCCATGACTGATTTTGCAAACACTGCCTACTTCCATTCAACAATAGATTTCCCCATTCTGAAGTGAGTAAACGAAACGGAAGACATTAAAAGGGAAAAGGAAATTTTCCGAGCTATACAAAATGAGCTGAAATCTTGTATACCATGAACGCTCTGAAATCTGATAAAATGTTAGCAAGTGCCACAAGATGATTTGCTTGTATAGATACTTACATTACGTAAGTACTCTCTCACTGTCTCCCTTCTGTTGTGTTTTATACAAGTACATGAGAAGCTAATATCAGTCTGTCCACATTACACTTTGTTCCCAGGACTGCTTGATTGAACGGTCGAAAATACTTTCTCATCACTTTCCTTTTCCACTCACTGTCTTCTAAAACAGTAGCCCTCTCCCAATTTCCTTTGAAGCTTTTTCTTTGTATTGATTTGAAGAATTATTGGTGGCCAACCCAATGACATCCGAGGAAACTGTATACACACATACACACACAAAGTAAACTTTCTCGGGAAGAGGGCTGCTGAGGCGTTTTGTTCCCTAGAAAAAAGGGAGGAAGGGGAAGAAACAAAGACTGAAAAAAGTCTTGAGTGAACCTCTTTTAGATTTCTCCAACTTGTCAACACCAGAAAATGTGCCCACCTTTAGCCTTTGAAAGTATTTGTAATTCTCAAGTATAAACATAAAAATGTAGGTATATAAGTAGACTTTTTTTTACTTTCACATGTTTTCTTCTCTTCAAGTTGTTTCAGTTGGGACAACAAAAGTTGGTCTAAAACAAGTCAAGCTTAACCAACCAAGCGCTAGAAGAAAGTGCAAACAGTTTAGAACGAAGTTTCCTTTTGCAAACGAACAACAGCAGGACAAACTGGAGAAAGTTTGGCTTATTTTTCTTGGTTTCTTGTCCAAATACTACAATGAAAGTTTGGATTGTCTGTGTTTTTTCTAAATTGGAAGATCAAAACTTCTGGAGGTGTAGGTAACTCGTAGTACTTCTTAAACATCATTACATTGCACAATATTTGGGAAAAACTTGTGCAGCATTGATATAGGCAATTAAATGAATACTTGTTTTACCATTGGAAAATGTGAATTAAAGAAATTATTGTAACAATGTTGTCCGCAGGTTTGGAATTCATAATTGAAAACTTTCACAACATCTAGATCTATACAACTTTTATTGTACATACTTATATCAGTGGCTACTTGTTTCAAAAGAGCTATAGGATTGCGATTCTTTAACTGAATGGAGCACATGGGTGAAAGCAATATGGAATAAATGTTATCAGAAAACTTGTAAGCCTTTTTG
>JAHZMX010006017.1:0-18782 GCA_027743895.1 Seira musarum | reverse complement strand
CATGTGATTACACTGCAATTACCCACCATCAGCCTACAGAAATTGCCAATCTCTGGTTCCACGAGAAGATTTCTATGGTGTATTTGTTTTCCACGGGCTTGCTTAAATCCATCAAAAATTATACGTTAAAACAAATTTAATTTCCACCTATGATATTATTTGCACTAGTGTTAAGCCCGTTACGCAAAGGGACGATTTAGACGACTGTCAGTCTGATAGATAACTTTTGAAAGTGGTCACGGATTGACTCTAGAATGAGAACAAATGTTCTATTCGTACTGAAGATGTCAATTATTTTGGCTCACCAATTTAGGTGAACTATTTACGGTAGGTTCCAGGGTTGAAATACCTTCATATGACCCTTAGGGCTTGTGATAGCTCATTGGAACGCCGATAAAAAACTAAGAATATTTGCCAATAAAAAATAACAACTTACACTGTTCTTTTTGTTTATCTGGCATTTATTAGACATATGTTAAATGGCATAAATAATGTAATTTATTACACGTAATATAATTATTTAAGTTTTAGTCAGCCATTAGCAATTTTATTTTAGCATTGCCATAAGCTAATGAATTTTCAAAATCAATAAAAAATCTAGAAAGCTCAAGACAGTGAGAAAAACACCTTCTATTTTTATAAATAGCTGGCTGAAAGTTTTTATTTCCAATAGTTTTATATTCTATGTACTTTTTTTCTTGCTCCAGTACAATGTCTCTAAAAAATTCATGAGTAAGTCGCGGGCTTATGTAATTTGGGATTGCTGACAATTTTTTAATTGTATTTTCAGCGCAAATGCATTCCATTTCTTTACATCTTTCACAATGCAATAGTACAGAAAAAGCCCTACTTCTCATTGCAACAAACTCCTTGATACCAGCTACGCAATTATGAAGAAACCTCACGCACCCAAGTTTGTTTTTGTTTTTCAACGAATAAAATCGTGATGATGGTTTCAGTGAGGAGCAATCAAAGAGAAACTCTGTCAGCTTGCCAATTTGTTCGTAAAAGTAATATTCAGGACATTTAATAGCGAAATAATACCCATCAGTTGATATTGACAATATTTTAATCTCAGTCGCGCCTTTTCCAATGTTACGGCAAAGGTTAGGTATGGATAACTGTACAGAAACTGTGGCTTTTGCATTAATATAATCGACGCATCCGTGTTTAAGGGAATAATGTCTTTAAAATTAGCTTTTGACGCAAGCTCTAACGCTTGCAGCCTAGTGAGCACAACCTTTGATGAACACCTAGAATTACAATTTGGACCAAGACTTCCAAAAGTCACATTTCCTGCCAGCTTTAGCAATTGCTGATTAAAGCTTGAATGCGAACTCTCTCTTAATTGAATAATTTTTAAAACGAAATCTCGCAAAAATGGTTTCTCAGTAAATGAATAGCCATAGTGAATGCGCTTAAGAATTAATCCTTTCTTTAAATAGTAAATTAGGTTTTTGGAATAGCAAACAAATTCTTCTTGGCATTCCAATGTAAGAATAAGTCTTTGAATTGGTGTTGACTCGAGTGGATTTGTATAATTGTTATTATGAATGTCAAGCTGATATTTGCTGAGCAAATTCGAATCAATTGACTTTTTAACTGCCAGCAAGGGAAGCGTGTCGTGGAGCTGATGTAAGGACTCAGGATATTTGATACTTACGCATAAAATAAACTGTGTTGTGTTGCTCTCATCGTAATCTTTGATTGTTCTCTCCAAGTGATCACAATCTTCCCGGGAGAGTTTCTTATAACATGAATAAGGAATGGGTTCAAGCAAAATTGTGCTATAGAAACTTTTGTGGTCAAGGCCGCTAATAAATGTTTTTACTTCTCGGGACTTTGAAAATTTATTAAAAGAATGAGTAGCTGTCACGTGAAACGTTGATAAAGAGTTTATTCCTCCTTTGGTTAATTTCGTAATCATATTTGCCATTTCTGCATAACGAACATATTCCCATTTTGCCTTGGAATTGAACATTGCACAATTGTATACATAACTTCCTAAACTAAATGCATGAGATGGACTCATTCCCCACATTTCCATAAAAAACGCGTGAAAGTGGCACCAGACGTCGCCTAAAATTAAACATTCTGCTAAAGCTAAATGTTCAATTAATTCCCTTAAATCCTTGCTTTTTGTTTCAAGATAAATAAAATTTAGTCTCGCGTATTCCATTTCGTTCATCTGCCTATTTTCCAGTGAATTGATAAAGTTTTTTGTAAATTCATTTCTTTTCACTGTATTTAAATTGAGATATAAAGAAATATCCTCTTTCATCTCCAGAAACTGTCTCATTAAATTAATATCCTTAAATTCACTGTGTAAAAATTTAAACTTTGTTCGTATGTCACATTTAGCATTATCAGTTATGATAGTTTCTGTCAGCTCACTGAGAGAGGTATTTAGAAAGTTTCGAGTTGAAATGATCCTGATGATATTATCAATGACTATGGCGCTAAATCCAGTAATAGAAGGAAGTCCCCAGGCTTTTGTGAGTAAATTAGGGGTTAACGATTTAATAATGAAATTAATAGCCTCGCCATTTTGTGAATGCACGTAACACGGAATATACTTCTTTTTTTGTATTAAAAAATTACATAGGGTGCAAGTAATCGCTATTAAATTTGAATCTTTTGACCGACTTAGATGATCGTGGTGCCGGTTCTTTTTAATAGTGTTATCAAATCGCTTTCCACAGTACGCGCATGACTCTGTCAAAGTATAAATCATTTTATCCCTTCTTGTCATACGTAATGGCTGATTTATTTTCTCTGTCATTTCAGATAAAAATCTAGCAAGTGATATTAGTTTTTCTATAAATTTTTCCATGCACTGCCGACCTGTGTATTTTTCTGTGTAGTAAATTTCATTTCCTGGCCCTATAACAGTCAGTGCATAAGCCACGCAATAAAGATTGGCTTCTCGAAGTGTGTATGTATTTGAATTTAAGTGCGAAAACAACTCAGGTAAATCAACTTTTGCGCATTTTAAAGAAAAAAATATGCTGAAACTAACTGGAAGCGTCATATACAAATTTTTGAAACTAAAATGTTGCTGTTTCATAAATTTTAGCTGTGTGTTGTTATATATCCTGCAGTCTTCACTATGCTTTTCAAAATCAGAAGTAATGCACGAGAGACAATAACGACAACATTCTTTTTTGCTTGTTCGCCAAAGTTATTTGGAGAGGCATTCCACAGCTATATAATGATATTTGATTTTCGCAAGACGAACACTGACATTACTTTCAACTTCTCTGCACTCACTAAGCAAAAATAAATCAACTTATTTTCATATTTATCCCTATTCACGTAAACTGGCACATTTCGGTTGTCAATGCACTGAAAAAGAATTATTGAAATTTTATTTAATTTGCAAAACTGTGGAATGTCCTGAATAGCAACCTCATTTTCGTAACCTTCGACAAATAATTCATTTGACATTTTAATTTCCTGGAGGAGCTTTATGTACGTATCAGGGTTTTCATACTTCCTCCTTGTTTGCTGTTTCTCTTTTTTGCTTTCTCGTTCCACAATGTTTAACCTGTCTTTGTAATGGCTAAAAAGAACAGATAAGAGAAAGCAAGAATTGTCTGATTTTATGTTCAAGACAGCTTTTCTCTTAGCTAAGAAAGGCGGTGTCGGTATATATTGTTTTCCTTTTACTAAGTTGATTTCCACAATTCTAATTTGAAAGCTGTCGATATTAATTAACTTGAATGCCGAACTTCCTTCCGTATAAATTTCCAGAAAAGAATCCAAAAAGCTTTCGCTAAACCTTGTAGTATCAGTGATAAATTGAGAATGAAGAATGGTTATAAATGGAGTTTTTAAATACCGCACTACTTCACTATTTAAATCTAAGTTTAATAGTCTACACGTAATTTGATACTCCACCTTAATATTTGGAAAACTTTTCATAAAAGAAGATATCAATGTCGCTATTGACGTTTTTAAATATCTGTAGGCCGATGAAACTGTAAGCATTGGTTGTTTGAATTCATGTAAATAAATATTTACGGCTCCTTTCAAAGAAGAACCAACTCTGCGGAAATCTCCAGATTGTATATCCTTTGGTTCCAAAATCAGTGGCGTCCCTTTGCCTCTACCGCTTTCAGTGACTGAGCACGTATGCTTGCCTACATCTCTCACATATAAACCACAGCAGCCACAGCAATGACGTTCCACGTGTTGCAAAAACGGCTTAATTTGTTTACTGGTGAAGTAACAATCCTCAAAGTCGCATATGAACTGAAATAAAAATTACTTTCATAAGTTTTCAGCAGTTTGAGTAAGCATTTTTACATGTGCGAGTCCTTACTATCCTTTCACGTTTTGACTTCGGTTGTGGTGAATTCATTTTCTTCAAAAAAATTAGAAAAGATGTTTCCTGTTCCTCGTTCTGTTTCAATTTGACGAAGGGTGTAGAGATACTCCGTGTTTTCATGCTCAGATAGTAGGTTAGGAACAACTACACCATTCATATCACAAACGCGAGGACTCAGGTACCTATGTAACCCCGTACTAGGTATGTAATAGGGAAAGCGATAGACACTAAAGTAATAGACACTCTCATCTCCAACAATGCACTCAAATGGCTTCCAAAGATATTCATGCAGATTTGATTGTTCATATGGAGTGAGTAAAAGTGAGGTTGTCCTTTTTCGTGAGCTCTAGTAAGTCGAACCCTCCATCCTTTCGTTGTTATTATTTGAAACACGTCCATAGGAATTAATCTCAATTCCTGAGCTCTTAACACAGCATAAATAGCTTTTGCAGCTCCTTGACACTCCATAAAACCATGATTACATTTTGTTGTTACAGGATATGTGTCGACCGTTAAAGACATTCTACTTACATACACAATTTTGAAATTGGCACAGCTTCCATCAAAAAGCATATCTGATTTCTCGTTATAAGCTGGTCTTCCAGGCCCCTCGTTTTCAGACCAATGAACAGGGAAAAGTGAGTGATACTGTTCCCAGCTTAAAAATCCCTGATACACAAATTTCTGAAGCACATACATGTACTCACTAACAAAATTACAATTACTATGAGTACATAAAATAGTATTTGGCGGGGTCTGTTCCACATGTGTTAATTTTTCTAATAACTTGAATCCCGAACAAAAAGGACTTCGTTCTCCTGGGTTCACTTTAGTCAGATTTTAGCAAACTCAACAGTGTAGTTCTTGAACGTTGCCGTTGTGAATCCTTGAAAGGTTGATTATAGACTGACAGAACCTTCTTATCCTTCAGCTCTTTCAAAATGAATTGTGAGCAGTTCCATGAAAAATTCAAGGAAACATTTGAACGATTAAGTAATGCAGTATTAAAAAATTGGGTTCTGAAATGTTTCTGTGACGAGAAGCTTCGGTCGCATCTGGCCAGTCTTGAAGACATTTTCAGTAAAGCAAAGGAATTGGACAATAAAAGTACAACAGAACAAAAAAACATTATTCTCGACTTGTCTGAAACAGTATTTGATTTCACAGACATGACAAGAGAACTTTTAAAACTTGAACCTCAATATGTCCAATGTGATCATAATATTATGTTCGAGTCTTATGCCCTCATTGGAGTTTGTACGGTATTAATGATGAAACAAGAACTCAGCAGCCAAGAAGATGAGAAAGAACAAGTTCTGTCGTGGTTAGAATGGAGCTTTAAGATTATGGTGCAATTTGGGACAAACTCACTTTTTTTAATCGAGAACCACCCGGAACTTTTCCTCAACATTGTGATGTTTCCCTCATTTGAAAATGGAACAAAGTACTTTGAACTCGAGGAGATGGCACGTGAAACGCGTGAAGCTCTCCTTCCTAATGCCAACGACAGAGAAGATTAATTTTTGCGTAAAGATCTGCTTCCAAAGGCGAATGACAAGGAAGATTAGTTCTCCAGTTCTTTTAATCGGTTCATTTCTAATCGTTTTGTTCTTGTATTTTAGAATTTTGTGGAAATAAATTTTTTGAAAATAAATCACCTACTAACATTATATTATCTATTGAATTTACTCACGAAAATGAAGTATAGAATAAACCCACGTCATGGTATTTTTGAAGATGGACAATTATTTTTGGTAGCGTTTGTGATTGCGATTTATGTATAGTAAGTCCACTGGCTGGAATCAGGCTCCATGTTTTCACTTTCATAGCTCTTTGAAATGTGGTGTTATAAACAGTTAGGCACTTTGAGGTCAACGGTAGGGTTCCGTAAGGCTCAATTCGCTTTCCCAAGTAATCTTCATCCGGTTTAATCATAATAAATTTTGGCTCATTTTTATTGTTTGTAAACACTGCTTCGTGCACTTCACAAACTGTTCCATTCACTAATCGCATTTGAGTTGAAATATTGGACGTCAATAGGACCTTTAAGCCAGAACAAATATAAAGTGGCGTTTCAACGTAACAATCGCCATTGGAATTCAACTTCATTTTGAATGCGTGGAGCTTTAAAACCGGTTTGTTTAATTTTTCTACTGCTTTTTTATTATGCTGCTCAACCAAAGAATTAAGCAGAGATAAATAGGTGGCATCCTCGAATGATAAAATCTCGTTTTCAGATAAATTGCTGACATGTCGTTTATTAAAAAATTCCGCCATTTTATCCGAAAAATGACTTTGGGCCAGTTCCTGAAGCATAAAAAAAAATTCTGAGCCAGCGTTTTGTCTCATCGCTTCCTTTAAAATGAATACACTTTTTATGCCTCGGTACAGGTCAAAGCCAATTTTTTCCACTTCATTTTCACTTTGAATAGAAGAAAACAATGGGCTGTCAGCAAGTGGAACTATTTGGTAAAAATCGCCTGCAAAAATGGCATTAGAATTTCCAAACGGCATATTATTTCCTTTAGCTTTTTGCATTCGCTTGTCTATTACGGCTAAAAGTCTCTTTCCTATGAGATAAACTTCATCAATTATGAGCCATTGAATTGGGCGTAGATTCTGTAGAATTTTATCATTGCACCCGGAGTAGTAACTTGTTTCGTATGACTGAAATGGCATAATGCCAAAGGAGCTGTGAATTGTGCATCCTCCTAGTGCTTTACTTGCCAGCCCAGTAGCAGAGCAGAGCAAAAATGAAATATTCTGGTCTCTGAGAAGGTTCACAATGCTATTGAGAAGTAAGCTTTTTCCGCTTCCCGCAAATCCGGTAATCAAGATGCTGTTTCCCGAAGTCCCTTCCTTCAATTTGATGAAAGAGTAAACTTTTTTTTGTCCGCCATTCAGGGGTGGTGGTTGATGCGGTTTAGGTATATTAACAGGCCCGGCTTTTACGGCATTGTTAAGAAATGGTTATGTGATACCTGATTGTGCCTCATTCGGGGCAATTCGAAACAAACTTATAAAAGAAGGATACCAAGTGAACGCCGCATGTGGCCCTGCAAAATATTTCAAAGCTCATCAAACATTTGACGAAAATATCGTAGCTGAAAACCAGGTCCCAATTGAACGCTCGGAAGGATTTTTTGACGGAAAAGAGACGACAGTAATTCCTCCATTACGAATTCGGCTACATTATAGCCCTGACAGCGGATGCTATTTTGTCATGATTTTTAAACGGAATCTGTCGTTTTCTGGACAACAAGACACAATGAAAGACACATATTTGAAAGTTTCCTTGTTCGACATGAGAGAAATGATACAGCCCTTACAGGATGTCGTTGATCAAATACGGCAATCGAAAACAAAATTAATTCCGTTTCTGGAAAACGACATCATGCATGCTAGTGAACGCAACTCGGAGCAGTGGTGGTCATCAAATTTCACTATAAAAAGCAAGTCGCTTTCTCTCTTTATCCGACCTTTTCTGTCAGAGAATGGATATCGGTTTTGCATGCGAAACCCGAGAGCAGAGTCAGTCAAGTTCAGGAATTGGAAGGGTCCCTCGGCTATTGTTGGCTTTAAGTGCATGAGTGAGTTTTTGAACTTAATGAAATCATACATCAAATACGCCGAGGAAGACGAAAATGAAAAAAGCAGCATGACTCTTTCTGATTCTGACGAAGACGACGGATATGAAGCTTAGTCCTATAACGCGTATGTGTTCATTCATACATCAAACATGGATTACGTCACATTAAGGCTTAAACCAAGAAGTTTAATTTGCCTAGTGGGAGGAAGTGGAAGTGGGAAAACCACGTTTGCAATTGAGCTCATGAGAAATCCAAATAAATACTTTGAAGAAACGCCACAAATAAAAATAATAATATATGAGGTTTGGCAGCCTTTATTTGAAAAGCTGAAGGAAGATGATTCAACGGTTATTTTTTCGCAATCGTTTTCCGTTCTTGAGGAATGGGTGGGGAAAGGTAGCATTATTGTACTTGTAGACGACAAGATATGTCAACTTCAAGAAAATCAACAGGAAGCAAAGCTAGTGGAAAAATATGCCGTGCTAGGAAATCATCACTTTAATGTTACATTTTTGCTCGTTTTACAATCTACGTCTTTGGGCAACCACTGTAGAATTTTTCTGCAGAATGTTAGCTATTTCATGATCTTCCGAAATCATCGTAATAGTCAGTATTTGAGTCTATTGCAACGACAATTTTTTTTCATTTGCCAGAGGCTTTCTATACCAATGCTACAATAGAATAATAGGACTCCGCCCACTGATTCTTCATCTACACCCTCAACTATATCGACCGTTTGTGACCAACCAGCTCACTTACGATCAAGATACGGAAGTGTACATACCTAAAAATGAATATGCTTAAAAGAAATCAGTCTTTTTTGGCAGATTTGTGCAGAGCTGGACCACGTACTAGCAAAAAAAATGATTAAAGAAGCAACAGAGGACCAGCTTTCTGCAGTTTTGGAAGTCATTATAAATGCAAAATACAATGAGAGCGTCTCCAGTCTTCTCTCAACCAAAAAAGATAAAACATCCTTAAGAAGTGCGCTTTCAAAGTTAAGCGTGTTGACTTCAAAAAAAACTTTGACTGTGAAGCAACTCAGAAAGTTACTTCTCAAGTTTCATCGTGTAATCATAATAGTGTTATCCTTTATTTTTATCGTATTGTGACTGAAGTTGGACTTGACTTACAAAAAAATGTCTAGTATTACAGTGTTTAAGTTAGTGCCTAAGGAAGTGTATGAACTAGTGTTGAGTAAACTCACCACAGAGGAAAAGAAGTATCATGGACTGGATTTTAGTGATTCATCAGAGAAAAAAGAAGAAACATCATCAATAAAATGGATAATTTTGAAGGATTTTGTCCACATCGTGTCATAAATCGTGTCCCATGCAAATGCAGCTACTGTTCACGTCATCGACGGCTCATGTACACAGTGATTTTTTGTGCCCGCTGCAACGAAAATACAATTGGAGAGAAGCTTTCTCGCGTAGAGGTAACCAATTCAAAGCTTACATTAACATGTGGCTATTACGTTAGTTGTTGTGGAAACTTGATACCTAAGTACGAGCGTAAAGTCTTTAGTGAAAACATCTGCATAAAAAACAAATGTCAATGCCACCACTATCAGCGCTACGCAGATATGAAACCTTCATTTTTATGGTGTACCACATGTGAAGATATTACATGTTTTAGGAAAATAAAAAGACGCGATAAGTTTGTGAATGTGCAAAAATTTTTCTCTATTCTTCGATGTGAGAGATGCAACTTTGAAGAAAATGAATCTGAGGCAATTTGTTAGTAGTTACAAATACCAGAAGGTACTAATTATTTACTCTCCTTCCCGCATTCTTATTACGGACCATGTGAATAGTATAGTAAAGCCACATATGATATTCAAGTTTAGCTGTAAAAAATGTGGACTTGAGACGACAGAATGTATGGAAATTTTGCTAACTGAACTGGATACTTATGGAGGGAAAGGAAGATACTGTGCAAGCTGTAACATTTTTATTCCCCTGTTTCTCCAGCACGGCTATATAGAAATAGATTGCATGAAAATATACAGAAACCCAGTATCATCCTGCTCATGCGAATTTTGCAGCAATATTCCCATAATTTGGACCAGACATTTTTGTGAATTCTGCCAAAAAGATTGGAGCAGACAGCATTATACGCAAATTCTGTTTTTTGAAGATAAAAAAAGGATTGAGTGTGGAAAAATGTGTATCATCTGCCACTCTACATGTGCACAAAATATTAGATACGAGAAATATAATTCCACCCTTTTATGTAAGTACTTAAAAAACTTGAGGTTATAGTTACGGGAAGTGATTTTTTCCTCCTCACGAAAGAAAATTAAGCTCAGTTAAAAATATTTAATTGATGAAGAAGTAAGATTAACAAAATGGCAGGCAGACGAAATCTTTTCGAACCCAAATTTCTTGAGATGCAGATAAATGATCCCTGGTCCTATCAGATTAGTACAAAATACAGCAGAGACCAATACAGAATGCTATTTGATTACAAATGCAAGTTTTGTCGTACAGAATGTATAGATAGCTTCCAAATACTTATTAAACCAACACAGCGCTTTGCTGGGAAAGGAAAATTTTGTGTACCATGTGGCATGTTTTACCCGTTGATTTTTTAAGTATGGAGAAGTGGGGGAATGTAAATACCTAATAAACTGCCCATTTAGTTTTGTAAGATGCCCAAAATGTTTAATAAGTGGACAGGATGTGGTCTGGGAAATTGTGTTCTGTAAGGACTTTAAAATAATAAGGAAAAGTATTAGTTGCGGACGTTGTAGAAGCCCTGTGGACCTTTTCGAAGCCATTTTACAATATCAAGGCCCATCATTATTTGACTTTTACTGCTCCGACTTAACACAGTTTTTTGCTCGAGAAGTATTTCAAAATCGGTATGTGCATGGAAATAAAAAATACGAATTATCGTTTGAGTAATTTAAAGTGAGTATCATGGAATCCATGATAATTGACCGTGATGACGTTTCGTGCCTATTTTATCATCAATTTCCCAACAGATTTATAACCGCAAATTTTTTTCCCGAGAGGGGCGACCTTACCAGAAAGTGGAATGAAAGCTCGACCACATGATAATATCGAATACATGCTGGACCTGTAAAAACGAATGTGACAGTGTCTTTGAAAGCTTTGCCATCTCAGATAAATTATGGGTTGGGAAAGGCTTTTACTGCAATTCCTGCTCACGATTTTTCCCCAAATTTTTTTCTTATGGGAATTTCCATCTCGTTACGCAAACAATTGATGATTACTGTTATGATATGTGGTGTACTGAGTGCGGTGACTCCGAGTGGGCATTATGGTCGTTTCTACAAACTATTTACTGCAAGACCAATGTAATATATAAGTGCGGTAAGCTATGTACAAATTGTAAATTTGAGATTGTTTTACAAAGAAAGGTGTGTATTCCATTTTCAAATAAATACATGAGTTTTGAAAAGAATCTCGCCACTTGGATAAAGGAAGCGTACAGTAACCACGAGTATCAGAGTTGGTGGTCTCCCCAGCCAAGAAAACTCAGCATTTTTAAAAACCTTTTTGATCTTTGATCAATTTTTTGTGATCAAAACTAAAATAAAATGAATCAAAAAATATTTCTCTCATTTTTACTTCAACCAAAAGAAAGAGTCGTGAAAGTGAGCATTACGCCAGATAAACCTTTTTTTTTGCGGTAGTAGTAGGAAGCTAACGTATAAGTGTTTGGATTTCACCTGTAACAAATGCAAAGCAAAGTGCAAAAAAGTGTTAGAAAGTTTTGCTGTGTGGAATCGATTATGGATTGGCGAAGGTTACTACTGTAATTTCTGTGAAGTTTTTTATCCAAAGGTTTTGGCTTACGGATTAGTAAAGTTGCATGGAATGAAGTACATCTCCAACGTATCCAATTTCAATATTGGCAGATGTTCGTATTGCGGAGCTTTTTTGTGTGTTTTTGTTCAGACGATAAAGTGTGAAAGAAGCACTATTTTTAATTTCGGCAAAATGTGTGAATACTGCAAAAAAGAGGAACCTGTATTCACGAATGTCACGGATTCTTGATACATGGGACATGTATGGATATTCACACTTCACAGTAGATCCCAATCCTGCTAAAAGCTATCAAAAGGATCTCAAATCTCAGGTTTGTCACATAGTAAAAAAAATAAGACGTATTGCAGAAAAACAAATATATGGTGAGTATTTATTGAGTGAATATGAGTATGAGTGAGAACAGCAAGTATATAATGTGAGTTCGTGCTAAATATGAAACAACTAAAATGGACACAGTAACAAAACAACAATACAGCAATCCTTCCCGCCCAGGTTCCCTTGGGGGGGTATCAGTATATGCAAAGCACTTGCGAATTCCTACGAGAAAAGCGAAACAAATTCTTTCTGGAGTGGATACGTACCGGCTCTTTGCCGAAAGAAGGAGAAGACCTTCTTTTCAAGCATTTCGAAGTTTTGAAGCGAGAAAAATATTAAGCGTGGATACAATGGTAATGCTGAATCTAAAAAACTATAACCGGGGCTATGCATATCTTCTCGTCGCCGTGGATGGATTCAGCAAGATGATTTACTTAGAGCCATATAAAAACAACTGCTGAGACAACAACTGAAGCAATGATAAAAATTCTCGAGAGAGCAAAGCTCAAGAAGGATGGTTTCTTGTTCCTTGACAAAGCGAAGGAATTCATGAGTAAAACATTTCAGGGCGCAATGAAGGAACGAAATGTGCATGTGTATTCAATTTTTTCCAACAAAAAAATTTTTTGCAGAAGCAAAAATAAAGCATTTGCGAATGCAATTTGCTCGACTATTTTACACCACCAAGAAGAAAAACTGGGTAGATCACATTTCAGTCTTGGAAGAAAAATTAAATAATACAATTTCCAGAACTCACCAGATGCGTCCTACTCTTGCAAATGAAGACAAGATGGTTAACTTGGTCTTTCACAATTTGTACAAAGACAAAGTTCAGAAGTATTTACGTAAAAAAAGCGGACTCACTTTAAAGTTGGAGACAAAGTTTTACTTCAATCTGGCAGAATTTTATTTAAGAAATATGGACAACTGTTTTCTCACAGTCCGGAAATTTTCACAGTAAAAAAACACATTAAGAGTATTCCAGTGCACAAATATAAGCTCATAGATAGTGAAAATCGTCTCCTTGATAGTACATACACGGCTCAAGACTTGTAATCAGTCTCAGTATAACATTGACCATGGCGAACGTACGTGCTAACGACAGTGTGTTTGTAACGCTCAGCTCCAGTTTAGACTGTAGTACTTATCCTTTTAATAATGGAGCAAGCTTTACTAATCAAATACCCCCTAATTTTATTGACGACTCATTTGAAGTTGCGTTAATCAAAGCGTATTTCACTTTAAAAAGTGAACCAGAGTCGCAGACTGCCCCAGAAAAGGAAGTGCCATCAGTGCAGCAAACAAACGTAGAAAAGTTCTTCGACGAAGAGAATAATTTTGTGAAAGTGGGTAGGTACTTACGAAGAGATCTCTATCCCCTCAAGGAGACAAAGGACATCTCGGAATTTTTGGATCATTTTAACAAAAAGATGGAAGACAACGAGGAAAACTTAAAAATCAAGAAGGAAGAAAATGGAAAATATCGGGTTTCATACTCAGGAAATGGATGGTATTTTAGACTCACATCAACTCTTGCTGAAACTTTTGGATTTAGTCCTTGGCAGGATTTTAAGGACGGTGAAACTGTGTCTGATCAAACTCCAAATACGGACCTGTTTTCTAAAATTCCGGTGACGTCAGATGAACAGGAAAACCTCCGTGTAATTTCTACGAAGGAAGAAGTTGTCACGATTCCTATTGAGGAACCGACTGGCAAGGATATTGCAAGCATTGTTCAGTCTGTGCAGTCTTCTATTTGGGACGCAGAATTGCCTGTCACCATGAATTTGGGTCCAAACCAACGACTTTTTTCAGTGACCTCCCCAAACAGTCCATATGGAGCCCATAATATGCTTCTTCTCTAAAAGCTCAACAAACTTTTGGGTTTAAATGGCTTTTTTAAGTTTGCGGGAGGTCATCATCATATTTGGCCACCGAGATGTAAGCATTTTATATTTTATTGAGAAATATTTATGTATGTGTGCTCGTTAGTTCGTTGAGTCCGGTTTCTTATTAAGGTAAACATATTAAATTTTGCAATTATTTCATTTTTCAGCGGTCTTTGAAACACCAGAGCAGGAGCCATTGGATCTAACAAAAAAATATCCAGAAATGAGTGTGGAAAATCCGGACCAATTTTCATTACGTCAAACCTCTCTGTCGATTGCTACGTCGGAAACCGAGCCCTTCCATACATTCAAATGACACCAAAACACAAAGAGAATACGTACGACATGCATTTTGAACCAATTTACTTGCCTGTCTTGTGCAATGACGTGCGTTACATTCGAATCGGGTTGGACGTGAAGTGGCATGTGACGGAGCATCAGTGATTACATTACATTTTCGAAGAGTGTAAAGCTTTATTGGTAATTTCCTTCAATTGTTAAAGATAATTTAATTCATAAATTATTAAATCAGGCTCAAAATTATGATTGGATTTTAGAAAAAAGAAAGAATATTTATTTTATAATAAATTAATAATTGGCTTATACAAATTTAGCGTTCGACATTTTTTTGTTCGTATTATCTGAATCCTCGTTTTGATCATTAATATTTTCTTGTCTGCGACGAAAACAGTTGCCATCTTCTAGACGACCAAATTGGAGGTGGCCTTCTAGCAAACGATGACACTCACTCTGTCAAAGCTCATTCAGGTGTCAAAAATTTATTTTTAAAAAAAAGCAAAAAGCGTTCTTCTAAAACTAAGCGGAGGGCGTCGGGAAAGAAATAAAAGAAAAGCAATTCTCAAGTTGGTTCAGGACGTAAAAGGAGACGCGTGCAAAGAAAAGCCATTAGTTCAAAAAAATCATCAGCAAAGAGAGGTTCTAAAAAGAAGGTGAAAAGAAAGAAACGATAATATGGAAACTGAAGAGATCCCCGTTAAAACAGAAGAAAGGATTCAGAGCTCATTACGAATTTTTGATCCGATCAGTCAGGACATAAGCATAATTTCTCAGGAGACTGTTTCAATTTACCCCAGATACGGCGTGAAAGAAGAAAGTCATCCTTTGGAATTTAACTACGAAGGAACAAGTTTTCATTATATAAGACCTAACATGTGCAGGCTTCGGTTTGTTTGTAGAATTTTAAATAACGATGGAAAAGAGCTGACATCAGACAAAGCAGTTACTCTATGCAATCTAGGCATGTACGCGATGATAGAAGATTTTGATCTGTTCATTAATGAACAGAAAATAACCCGACCTGGGTTTCATCATCTGTACTCAAATTTTATCGCTAAGCTGCTCTCTACAACGGAGGAGGAAAAAAACCATTCGCTGTATAAGGAATTCTTTGCATTGGATTCAGATAAGTCGGCAACGGCTACTAATAACGGTTTTGTTCTTAGAAGTTCTTGGAGCACAACAAGTGCCCTCTTTGAGATGTACAGTACTCCATTTGCAAGTTTATTTAGTTTATCAAAGTTGTTACCACCCACTACATCATTCTCACTTATAATGAGGAGAGCCAGGCCAGAATTTTATCTTCATGCGAGATCCGCCGCCCCAACAACAGAAACTGATGTTACATCAACATCAACTTCATCGTCAGCATCATCGGCTTGTCCCTACAAGCTAGAAATTCAAGAGACAGTACTGTTTGTTGACCGTTGCCAAATACCAGAATCAATTAGCAGATCACATCAGACTCAACTGTACAAAGCGCCAGCAATCTATGCAATAAACACACCAGAAGTAAGAATAATCAATGTGAGTTCGGGAACAACTAACTTCATATCACAGACAGTTTTTAGCGGGACATTGCCCTCGTGTTTCATTTTTGGGCTTCTGTCATCTACGCATTTTAATGGGAACATCTACGAATCCCCAGTGATTTTTGAGAAGCACAATCTCGAAAAAGTGACAGTACTGATTGACTCCACTCCACCGCAAAAGAAAAGTTTGTCCGTTGACTCAACAAAAGCGAATGTCTACCGAGCTTATGATGCTATGCAGAAGCTTTCCCCTGCTGGCTATAACGGAATAGACATTGAAACGTTTGAGAGAACATGCATGCTTTGGGTGTTTCCTCTGCAAGATTTCGTGAACTCACAGAGCAATGTACCGCTTCGAATCACTGGATCTATTAAGCTTGACTTGAAATTCAGCTCACCAACGGCCAACAATTTAGTTGGAGTATGCTATGGTCATTACAAAACCATACTGGAGATTGATAAGGATCGCAATGTTACGCTGGTATGAACTTCAGTCATACATCAACCTTTGAACAGAAACAAACAATATGGAAGTTAATACTTCTTTACAAGTTGCCTTTCCGGAGACAACTAATCCGTTAAAAAAATGAGTGAAAGAGTGTTTTGAGATGTTTATTCAAAGAATAATATCTCACATCATGTATCACAAGAAAAGAGCAGGACAAGTCAAAGAGCAAATTCAACTGCTCAAAAAAAATCATTTCAACCAAAAATTACTGTCACCATCTTACTCTACTGGAACATTAGAAGAGTCGAGGAATTACGCAAGGGAATGGGAAGATTTTCACCTCAAATCCTTGTACAAGATTGAAGATGCAAACTCTTCAGATGATGAAAAAGATTACCTTAACAAATATGCCAAAGAATTTTATAACGGTTTAATCCTGGCTCTAATTTCAAGTACAATTGTTATGAGACGACAACTTGGTGAAGCCTTTTGTCACTCGGAGCCAATTTGTCCTGGTCTGACTAATGCTCAGTTTCTTGAAGCGACACGATTCTTCATTCCTGCTTTAGTCGATTTGCACGTAAGTGATGAATTATCACTAAAACAAAAAATTGTTGAATACGAAGTGTAATAAGTAAGTGTGATAAGTAATAAGTTTATTTATTTCAGCCAAGTCTCATACATTGTCTGGATATTCATGAAGACATGTTCGCCCTAATCATGCTGGGTTTGACTAACGTACATGATGTCATTAGAGAATGCGAGGAGACATGCAGCCTAATTCACAAAAACGAGTGCGAAGATGCAGAACGAGACCCGGAGAGCCGAATGTTTATTAAAAAATCAATCGAACCCCGCAGCAACGACATCTCACTTATTGCTGTGAAAACGATATTAAAGCAGTTGGCAGAGAATGGACCTGGCAGTGTTTATTTTGAAATCGACGATGATGAACTTTCCACAACCGAGCAATTAGCAGGTTCAAAAAGAAAGAGGGATGAAGACAACAACAAAACAGTTGATCACGGCGCTTCACAAAATCTCGCGTGCACGCTAGAGAGTGGAGTTTGCAGTAATTCCGAATAAATGGTCAAGTTATCTTGACTATTCAAAGAAACAAACTTTGGTAATCATGAATACTGATAACTTTAAGGGAAGCCACTGGATTTCTTTTTTTTTCAGGAGGCAAGGAAAAATTGTTAAGTGTTATTACTATGATCCCCTAAATAAGTCTTTAGAATTTTATAAAATTAAGATGCCTATTAGTGTAACTAGAGTGTCTAAGTTTAGAACTCAGCTTCTTAATAGTTCTTCCTGTGGACCTTTATGTGTTTTGTTCTTAGCAAGCAAACTAGAAGGATTAAGTTTTTCAAATATATATTCTAGAGACTGTGAACGTAACGAAATGAAAGCATGGAGTTATTTTCGTCATGTCCTTACAGCAACTCGCCCTAAAAAATTAAAACAGTTTATGAATTTGTAGTATTAAAGAAATATGTATAAGTTAATATTTAATATTTGCCATTAAATTTATTATAATTGATTTCCATTAATTTCTAAGTCTTTTTTCTTAAAAATAAGCATTGTTAACAATTATTTTTACACTTTAGTATTTTGATTTGTTTTACGTGTCAATGCTTTTAATTATCAGTAAGATTTATTCAAGCTGTATGAAATTAAGTATTTTATGCAACGTTCTGTATAATTGGCAACAAATTATTGGACTCAAAATTTTGTAAATAAATTGGCTTTTAAATTCATATTAATTATTTGTTTTTAAAAAAATGCTTTTTTATTCAATATTGATTACGATGCAATGCAGTAATTCTTCTTTAATAACTCTGCTGATTAACATATAGCAAAACAATGTGGAGCAAAAATAACATTTATAATAAGTATTTCAAACTTTCACTAGTTCAATCTTCTATCTTCAATAATCATCATCATCATCACCATGCTTTAATACTATGCATTTGCAACCCTAAACTTTGAACTGGAATTGCGAAGAAAAACGGAAGGAAACTTTTAAAGCGATAAGCAATGTTCTAAGCCTTGGTTAAATCTGCGTTGATTGACATATTGCATAACACTGTAGACCAAAAATTACATTTATAATCAGTATTTCAAACTTTCCACTTCCACCTCCCATAATCCTCATCATCACCGTGCTTTAATACTATGCATTCGCAGCCCTAAACTTTAAACTGTAATTGTCAAGAAAAAAGGAAGGAAATTTTTTAAGCGATAAGCTATGTTCTAAACCTTTGTTAATTCTGCGTTGATTGACATATTGCATAACACTGTAGAGCTAAAATTACATTTATAATTAGTATTTCAAACTTTCTATCTTCCATCTCCCATAATCATCATCATCATCGTGCTTTAATACTATGCATTTTCAACCCTGAACTTTAAACTGTAATTGTGAAGAAAAAAGGAAGGAAATTTTTTAAGCGATAAGCTATGTTCTAAACCTTTGTTAATTCTGCGTTGATTGACATATTGCATAACACTGTAGAGCTAAAATTACATTTATAATCAGTATTTCAAACTTATTTAATAATTTCAAGCCTATTTAATG
>JAHZMX010006016.1:0-16937 GCA_027743895.1 Seira musarum | reverse complement strand
GGACAGACGGTCACGGTAATCTCAATACTCGCTTAGCTACGCTCAGCTACGTAATAAAAAATCAGTCGTGTCATGAACTTTGCAATATGAAATAAGTCATTAGACCGGTAACAGACAAGAGAGAACAGTAAAGTAAAGGTAAGATAAAAATGAATTTGTTTGTCATAAGTTTAAAAGTTACAACATCACTTGATTTGCATGACCCACTTTTTTGTTCATCTCATTCGCTTCATACAATATACGATATGAAATATGATACACTTTGGAATGTTTGTGTTAGGCCGATGCTTGAATGGTCCCCATCATATTTACTCATATATTAGAATACACTTTGGAATAAAGTTATCTGTACAATAGAATGTTTTCGGGGGAAAGGTCGTTAACATTTCAGCTAATTTATAGTGTCTGGAAGGGTTGTGCATAACATTTTATCTCCAAGCGATTTTATAACTTTAGCAAATTAAGTGGATGCAGTTATCTGGAGCAACGTTGATATGTTGAAACATGTAAGGCTTGGCTTGTCCTGAAATCTAGCCTGCAACTGAATCAAAACATCTTCTAGGACTTTGTCTACGCAAATGCTTTCAGATAAAATTGAGAATGAAACAGTTTGTTATTTCGCAAAAGAAGCCATGACATGGTTTCAAGTAAGTTTACGATTGTCATTGTTGTGAAATGAGACATATCAGAACTCAAAATCACTGAATTGAGCTTTCCAACCCGCCTTTCAAACAAAGATATGTGGGTTCTTGTTTGTTGACTACATTTACAAATTTCCCTATACGAAATAGTCAAAGTCAAATATAGCTGAACCAGTCAATACCAAAATAGACTTAATAAATTAACCATTACAAAATGGAAAACGGGACAAAAAAAACCATTTGAAATTATATTCAAAGCTAACCCATTTCTGATATGTAATTAATACTTATTTTCGTTCGGCTTATCATAATGCTTAGTAAAATTGACATTTAATTTATTAAATCAAAAGAGTGCTTCCTTTCACCTCATTAAATATTTACACGAATAATGTAAGACTGTCAGAAGGAAACACTGAATATTAAGTAGCCTTTGTTTTTGTTGGGAGAAATGGATGGATGTGACAGAAGACAGAAATTGCACAGCCTTGAATTGAAGCGAATGAGATAATAATGGGCTTTCGTGATACTACCATAAATAAATTATTTAATATCACTTACACTTCTCACTCGCTTTGATAAAAAGACATTCTTTCATTCTTCTCCAAATTACCAGAATTATTGTAGACAAACCAGACGGGCAAGAAAAACCACGATATAGTATGTAGTAGCATAGCTCAAAATATTTGGCAAAAAATATTTATGTAAAGGCTAAAAACTGAAAATCCTTGTAAAGCGAAAGAAGCCTAAAAACTTTGAATTGCAATTTTGGAATAAATGTTGACTATTCTGCAAATAAGCTCATAAATTCTCACATGGACAGTAAGCATAAATTCCCACAGAGCTTTTTAAGTTTTAAGAATTTAAAACTAAATATAGGTTGGGTCGTGGAAAATAAATAAAAATCGTAAAAGCGGCCAACACCAATATATTTCTATACCCTTTCCTTTAAATTCCTTTATTTTCCTTTAAAATTCGTCAAGTTTAAATGACCTCTCCCATATGTTGAGTCGATTTTTTATTTAAAAACCATCAACAATGAGCCAGGATATCTGACTGAATCAAATTATGAAATTGTCTTTGCTAGAAGGAAATTTGCAACATCGATTCTATATTAAGTTGCAAAATAACTTGAAGTTTGGTAGTTGAGAGAAATCGTTAAAATCGGAAGACTTGGAAAAACGTTTTGGTAAAACTACTGAAACTAACTATTGTTCTTTGGGTTGCATCCATCGTGTTTTAAATTAGACAGAATATTTAATTATCAATCTCTAAATTATCGGCAAAACTTGATACATAATTCAAAAAATATAGAAGCAATCCCAGTATGTCAACGGAGACATTTATTTTTTTTAACTCTGTCGTTTAATTGCAAGTACACAATACCTATACAGAACTGCAGGTGGTTTAAATACAGACTACTATTACTTTCGAGACAACAAGAAAACATTTATTGCTTATATGCATTAATGCTCCAGAAAACTCATTGAAACAACATTTCAAACTCAGCAATTTTGTGAGAAGGTGCAGATGAGGTTAATGTGTCTGTTGGAATCGCGCTTTGTACTTTGTATTAAAGCTGGCTTTCGAAAAGAAAAATAATGAAAGATGAAGTAATAAAAGCAAATTAATGTAGTAAAAGCACGCATTGCACAATATTTTGCTGAATTGCATTTTGTTTTATGTATTTAAAAAATTCTATCCTGGAGCAGACTTATGAATGAAAAACTGCCTTCCTTGTTGTACCAGTAGAACCATTGCTAAAGTAGTAGTGGTGTTACTGCTCATTTTTTGTTCCGTTTTGTTGTTCATTAACTACGTAACAAAACGGATTACCTCAGATATGATTAAAAATAAAAATACAAGGCATCAAACATGAAAGGTTTTCTGTGTCATTTTGCTATTAAAGTACTATTGTAAAGCTTCATAACAAGAGAAAGTAGAACGCGATAGCTAGAAAATCTTCAGTTCTTGATATACTTAATGTTTGGGCTGTTCTCTCTCATTCAAGTTTGCTCTCGTCTTTCAGGATAGCTAGCAAATAAGGAGTAAAATAAATCGAGCCAAAATGATTTTACCGACAGTAAAAATTATTATTTTTAAATCAAATGAATGTCATTTTTCATTGTTCATGACAAGAAAAATATATCAATGTTATTTGTTGTATGTAGTAATAATACGTAGTGACGGCTTCCTGAAGAAATTTTTCTATAGGTAAAATTAATTTATTAGATGATTTCTTGGGAGCGTCAATGCGTAAACAAAAAATGCTAGATTTGCTTTCAGTTTGTAGAACGTCTGTATTATGCTCCCATTGAATTTGAAAAGGAAAAACTTCATGAAGCCTAATAAAAGAAAAAAAAGTTTTTTTATTCTCCAGGATGCGATACAGTGAGATCGAATGATTATAAGTGGTTTTTTACTTTTCTTCCGCTTTCTCTCCTTTCCATCATTTTCCCCCTGAAGGATAAAAAGGAAAAGTTGGAGGAAGCTTCCTTCCAATTCCAACCAAGCAACCTTTACCAGGAGACAAGGTAGAGAAATACAAACAATTGAACGGAGGGGAAATTTTCACATGGTGAAAAGAGCTAAATAAATACATGCATAGAGTGTGCAGCGAGTGAAAAAAAACTTTTCCACCTCATGTAAAATGATTCAAAGATTACGGATTGTAATAAAATCCATATTTTCACTCTTACAAGTTGCAAACAACATTCACTTATTTAATAATAAATCTGATGTATCCTCGGAGAAAATTCATTTTTCAAGCTTCCTTTTTAACAAACCAGCTAAATAAAAGGTAAGATGTAATAAAAACAGGAGAAAATAGGGGGAGAAATGACGAATGAGATTCATGTGAACGATTCTTTGTGAAGAAGAGTCATGTGCAGAGATGTGATGTGATGTGTAGTGACGGTGTGTGTTAGTGATCGAGCTCAGAAGATTGAGTTGAATTAACTGTTGCCCTAGTAAACACACGACCCTTTCTCCACTGTCGCGTTAGGGAATTACAGTAAGTAGGAAACGTCGTCCTACAAATAAAAGTTTAATGCTTTGTGTCAGTCTCGATGATTGTTCTGTTCTGTAGTAGTTTTTTTTTTTGTGAAAGAAAATCCAGGATTGAATGCTGTGCTTGTTCTACGCTGAGTTAGGTTTACTGGAAAGAAGGAAGGAAACATGGTCTGAGTTGTTGAACCGTTTCCTCCATCCATGTTACATCTACCTGTTGGTTTATTCACTTAGCTCACGTGTGATACGCGAGCATTATTGTGTTTTGTTGCATTGATAATGCTTTGGTGTGATCCTCTTTGCTTTTGCCACTCACTACCAAGCAATGTGATATGGTGGAAGGAAAAAGTTTTGGCTGGGTTATTTTTGACAGGAAGTTTGCTTATTAATTAGGTAGTTAGGGCTTTCTTTGGAATGTGAATGTTTCTCCCTACATCAATTTCAACCTGGCTTTGTGAAAGTAGTTTCCAATGATTTTGGCATGATACATGAGAAGCATATCTAAGCACGATTGACTAAACTTAAGGATAAAATGGCTGAATTTTTTAAAGAGTAAAAGTTTTGGTAGGATGCTCATAGCTCCGTCGCATTTGAAGAAGAAAAATATTTTTTAAACTTTATTTATTGAAAAGGTCCTGGCATTTATGTCATAAATTATGATTGAAGGAGGTCTATGCATGTAGGAGAAAATAGGATATTATTTAGGACTCAAGATTTTTTAGGCTTGTTTTTTTACAGATTGATTAATTTTTCATATGTGGCTCGAAAATGATCTAATTTATTATTGAAGGGATTTGCTCTTTAAAATTCATGCAATTTTTTTTTTGCCGAAGACAAAAACAATATTGACAAAATTAATCGAATCGAAATGGAATACTTACGTGTACGCTCTTTATATGCACTTGTGCGCTTCTTTATTAAGCTGTTTCCTTTGGAAATCGGTATTAGTGGGAAGGGGAAGACAATGATACACTTCATAAAAATCGATGAATTTTTAAAAGAGAAATGATGGGGAAAGAATAATTATAATTATTGACTGAGTTCCAATTTTCATGTTTCATGAAAAATTCATCATAATTGTCGACCATGTTAACATACATACTATGTAGTTCTTTAAAGGAGTCGAAGCTGAAAACAATTGAAAAAAATTAGGTGTATCGATGTGCACCACTTCTGAGGTAAACCTGTTCCAGCCAAAGTCTTTTTTTTGGAAAATGCCTCCATCACAACTACCAATACAAGTGCTACTACCACAGAATCGAGGTAAATACACTTGAATTATAAATGGCCACTGAAAGCAAATACACATGGTATCAAATAATAGCGTAATCAGAAAGCAAATAGTTTTCGAGTGTTTAATTTATTATTTACCTAGGTACATGCGCGAGAGTTATCTGCTCTAATGATAGTGGTTAATTCTTGAAAAAGGCACTGGGCTCAAACTGAAGGTAAATATGATCTGAATCAACTAACTTATCACAAGACAAGGTGAATTCCCAGGAGAAATAGAAGTTTGTTTGTATACTATATAGACATTTCGCAAGGCATTGATCCTTGATACCGCTCATTTTTTTGTTAAAAAAACGAAAAATAGCAGAGTAATGGTCTATCATCAGCATCATTATCGAAACCATTGTGAATTAACCATCATCATATTGCCTGGGTCTGGACTGGAACTGGGCTGGAAATGGTGCAGTAGTAGTAGTAGCAGTGGCAAAAGAATGTGGGAATTTTCTCCAAGTTTTCCGTTTACCTTTTCCATAAGAGAGTAGTAAAGTTGAGTTGTCATTCACGATTTACTGGGTCTGGCTCATATCACACGTGTTGTAGTCATCAGTCTTGATCCAGGCGGCTTGTCGAAAGGTAGTTCCACTGTGCGCTCCTGTTGACGGATAAAAAGTAAAAAAGCATTGAATTGGACTGGGTTGCCTCTCTGGAAAGACGAAAAAAGCTTTAGTACTACACATATTACATGGGAATTGAATTGGAATGGACTTGCATGCCAAACGAGGATGCATATCAAATTAATAACTTTGTTTGCTACGACTACATAACAGTTCGTGTGCCACCATTTCACTTCAAAATATTAATTTTTTTGTGGATGACGATGATGGTGTGTGGTGACGGTGACAGTGTGAAATACTAGGTACGCAAAACAGTGAGTAATAATAATAATAATACTTTATCAAGTTTGTTAGGGTACTCATTCCAAGTAAAATGCATGAAGAACTGTTGAAGAGCTTACTCATCATCAAATCATTATCGAAAAAAATATTGTTCGCAAACCTGGATAAGCAAAGAAAAATGTATTTTAGTGGCAAAGGTAAATAAAAAAGGCACTTTTAATTTTCTGTAAAAAATGAACGCGTTCTTCCATTTTACAAATTGATGTCAGGTAAGTTGAAATATATTTTTTTATGGTGAAATTAAATTAAAAAGGAATTGTTTTGCTTGATTGCAACATAAAAGTTGAATTACCTTTCAAAAGTCGGTCAGTACAGGAGATATGGGGAAAATGCCATAATGTGTTTTTGAAAAACAAAATTTAGAAATAAATGAGATGAAATTCTTTCATAAATTTTAATTGGACAAGGGAAAGTTCTTGTCAAAATATGAGACTGGAAATGTCAGTCAGATAATCCAAATCCAAAGTAGTATTAAAAAATATCGATTTATTGTTCTGGTGAGGTCATACAAGGCTACGTATATTTAGCTTACCATATTATCATTAGTCATTTGGCATGCCTCCAAAATGGTTAAATAGCAGTTAAACTTAAGTAGGACCGGAATATTATTACGTTTCATTTCTAAGCTTGTATTAAGTACTTATATGGATCGAGTTTGTTGAGTAGTTTTTGCTTGTTTGTTTGCATAAGAGGTATCATTTCACTTTTGGATATGAGCTATAAAGAGTGAAATTATGAAGGTAGGTACTTTGCCAGCGTTAGCGAAACCGAGTCAATGCCACGCACGTCTCAAGAGAAGTGTGTAATTTTGCAATTTCTCTTATTTCCCCACACATCATTTAAGGTATTGTTTTGACAATACCTATTGCATTTATCTTTTGCTCGCCAATTACTGTGAGCTCTCTAGTAATTTCCCATGATGCCGGAAATTACGTTTATTGATCGAAAAAGTCACAGCCACAGTCAACTTTTCAGGAGTATATATATTTTTTTGTCTTCAGGTGTTCACTCGGGTTCAGGATGGGTTTTTAAAGCAGTCATCATCATATCAATATAACGAACCATTTCACGCTGTTTTGTCTGCAGTTAATATGATACACAGAAAAATCTAAAGCGATCATTAAATTATATAAAAAATTTGTTTCAAATGAATTGGACTTTTGGAGCTAATTTCAAGACATAAATATTTAACTAATTAGAAAAGAAATATTATGGTAAAAAAAGGGAATTTCGGATGAAAACCTGTGAATAAAATTATCTGTTTATGACTCATTATTTTTATTTAGATCAACGGCTCCCTTTTTCGCGGAAAAAAACGTGAAAACCGAACCGGAAGCTTTCTATATTGAAGCATAGTACACTTGATACTTTTTAGAGAACACGAGACATAACGAAAATCAATACAGCTTAAGCGGTGAAAAGAAATCGGATGCGAAAACGAAACAAGTTTAAATTTTCACCACACAGATAAACCAAGATGGATTACCAATTTTTGCAAATGTATATTGTTCGACATTGGCTCTCTTGAAAAAAGGATTTATCAATTAGACTTAATTATAATCATGGATCATTTGCGAGAGTCTGAATCTCCAATGAAATTGGAACATCTTCTGCAAGTCCCTTTGGAAGTGATAAAGCTAGAAGATCTGATTCGTGAAAAATCCTTACTAATCTCACCCCCTGGCAGCGGCGTAACAAAAGAAAGCAATGGAGGTAGGCTTTGTCGCTCTGTCGATTCGCTGCCGTATTCTAGCTCGAGGCAAAGATTGGATGAAGGACGTCTAACACAAAGGTCCTTGTCCACTTCCTGTTTATTCGATTGTTGTTCTCAACCCTCCAGGTGGAAAGATACAGATAAATTTTCAAACAAGGCAAAGTTCAAAACTACTGCCTTGCAACTTCCTGATGGATCCTCTGCAGTTGTACCAGTAATGGATTTCAGTGAGGAGACACTGACGGATGTTGAGATGCACAAGGATTCAGATGACGAGAAAACTATCCAGAGGATTAGGTCGACCTCGCCAAACAAGCAGGAAAAGCGTCATAATGATGATGATGACGATGACAAAGAGGAGAGACTCTTACATAATAAGTCAAACAGGATGAGTGAAGAAAGTAAAGAGAAAACGGAACAAATCATTTCTAAGAATGAAATCGGTTTATCATGGACTGAGGGAAATAAGCCGAGGCCGGGAGTGGTTCTGGGAAAAGTAACGGAAAATCCGACCAGGTATGAGGACTTAATCTTGTCTCATGGAACGAAAGTGATTTCTTCAAGCAGTATTGTGAGGAGCAATAATACAGTCATATTAACAAGGGATGCTAATACAACGAGAGAGAGGGAGAACAGAGATTTTCCAGAGAACATCATACGACGATCTGATGACTTGGACACGCTCAAACTAACCTTTTACAACGACGGACGGAAAGAAAGTGTCAAGGAGTATCGGACACGAACTGGTTTAGATGGCTCATTAAGTAACAATACCGATTCAATTGGAGCTGGTGCTGAGGTTGATGTGAGGTATTTTGAAAATCCACAAGGTCTGCAGCTGTCACGAGTGTTGCGTGACAGTAATCCTGATCTACAAAAGTCTGTATGTATTAGCGGAAACACGTATGACAATACTCAAACCTCCTCTCGCTTTCATATCGGACGAGCTGACAGCCTTTGCGGAAATAATGATAGAAGTAGTAATAGAATTCCGACAACGTCAACTTCATCCCTCATTCAGCCCCGGCAAAGTCCTTCAAGCCCAACAATTAAGAACGCGATTCGTAGAAGCAGCATAGAGCGAACATGGGATCAATATGATGGTCTACAAATCTCAAGATGCCAAAGAGAAGAAAATAGCAAGATAATTAGTTTAGATGGAAATAAAGCGGATGGTGGCAGAAACAATAATTTTAATGTCGCTCCCCATCATACACAAAAGAACCCACTCATGATGGCTTTAGAAAATGACAAGGGGGAAGCTGAGACACTTATTGAAAGACATCTCCAGTCATACTTGAAGTCGTCGATGAGATATGTTAAACCAGCAAGAGAAAGCACTGCTAGCCCTAGTGATATCACGTGTAACAAAAATCTTTCTAGAAGAAGCTCTATTACGTCTTCATCGGAAATCTCTAGTAAATCCGCATCAATTCTGCAGAGTGCTAGTGGTCAAACTGGAGAGAGAATACCCTCGTCTCCTCAAGCACGCTCCACATCCACAGACACCGTGATGACAGAAGGATCAACAAAAATTACAAGAATTGTTCCCACTCATCATATATCTCCTACTGAACAACAAACTTCTCATCATAATCATCAACAACAGCAACGATCACCCACTTCACCTGTAGATTCTTCATGGTCTGAGAGGCCAATTGCAAGAATCCCAACAAGACCATATTTACGGAGAAATGTATCATTCGAGCAACCCTCGCAACAACAACAGCAACCTATAAGCATTCCTGGAATTGTAGCTCAAGGTTTACATTCACCTCCGAAACGGTTCAAACCAACTTCAAATTTGCCTTCTTTGAATCTTTCATTAGGAAGACTGCAGCATCACCATCAACAACATGGCTTCATTTCGTCTAGATATCCAAGTGGCAACAGCAGTGGGATCGTTTCAGGTGGAAACCCAACTAATAATAATAACAACATTGAGTATCAACATTCCCCCACCATGACTGCTCCTCAGCAACAGCACCACTTTCCCAGCTCCACTCAACTGATGAGAAGCTCTTCATATGCTAATATCAACCAACAACAACCCCATTACCTCCATCATCAGCAAACATCATCTCCTTTTGGATCTCACTCTTCTTCTCCTGGATCATCAAATACTTCATCCAACAATAATATTCGATCCCCACATCGATCTCCAGCAGCAGGATCACTATCTCAGGTTCAGCAGCAACATTTCAAGTATCCAACTCCAGCACAGGGTAATAATAATAGCAGCAGTTGTAGTAGCAACACGAATCATGCTCAACTTCAACAGCAACAGCTCAACGAATCCATAATGATTGCTGCGGCAGCGGCAACAGCAAACTCCTCAACAACTTCATCACAAGAGCCGTTTGACAATGCCACGTATTACGAACGGCTTCGTCGCTATTGGGAATTCTATCAAAAGGAGCTTGATAAGGCCAAGCTTACGGAGTATTATCAAAAGTATCATTTTTATCCCTGGGACATCCTTTCAGCTCGAGATGAAACCTTATTGAGACAATGCAAAACCCAGCAACAGCAGCAACATCCTCTTCATCATAACAGCATTTTGCCTGATACAGGAAGTGGAGGAGGTGGCAATGGGAAGCATAACATAGATATTGAGAGTATGACTCAACAGCAACAACATCAACTTGCCTTGAAAGCTATGAATGCTGCAAACGCTGCTCCTGCTGGAAGCAGTTTGAGCAAAGGGATCTCTCCTTCTTCCTACATGACATCATCATCTATTTCTCAACACGGAAGAATTCCAAAGGCCATGAATGTTTCTCCACCTCAGGCGTCACCTCCAGTTGGATTATCCCTTCAAAATAAATATAACTACAATTCTCAACAACTCATGCAATTACAACAAATTCAACAGCAAAGAACATCTTATCAGCAGCAAAGACATTTTCCAGTTCAGCATAGCTTGCCCTCGCCCCAGCATGGTAAGATTCCAACTGGAAATTTCGATATTCAGAACACACCTCATTACAAAAATGCTTACAACCAATTGGCTGCTGCTGCCGCTGCTGTTGCAGCAGCGAGAGAAAACCATGGTCGTCTGGCATCGGAATCGGATACCGGTTTAGATTTGGTGACAAATAATAATGAGGATCGACAATATAGGCAACGCATTTCATCATCATCATTTGCTCGGGGACAGACGTCGTCAACCGTGGCTCATTCTGAACCAGCTCCACTTGCCGGAAATAACATACATCGTCAAACATTGGAGCTAGCATTAAAGAATAATTTTCGTGGAGGTTCTTTAAATAATAATTATGGAGCCACGAATGAAAATGGAGGAATGATATCTAAAAATTCAAGGGGAATATCACCATCTCCGCCGCTATATAACCATCATCCACAACAAAGTTCAATAGGATGGGCTACCAACATTAACAACGGAGAAAGAGGAGGTGGAGTATTAAACATGCGACAAGAATCGTTGAGAACCGCCTCATCACCAACTTTGGCCCAGGAAACCCCTGTAATTCGGCGTGTGCAGCAAGATATTGTACCTCCACAATCGGCGAACATAATGATTAGAAAATCTTCATTTGTGCCCTTTAGTGGCAGGGGCAATGAAAGCTCAGAAACAACTGTTTCACCATTGACCTATAACCATCGCCGAAATTCAGATTATGTGAGTAATCAAAACGTAGTGGAAGGAGGTGGAGGGGCTCAAGCAATCCCATTACATAATCGGCAACACCATCCTTATCCTTCAAGAGCGGAAACATGTAGAACTTTAAATGCCAATGGCAAAAGTATTATGGGTGGAGCAGAGCACCCTGGAATTCTGAAGCGCAGAATTGGGGGCAGTAATGGTCATCCGATAGGCGAGAAGAGTAACTTTGAAAAAAGTCCACCTGACAAGAGAACAATGACAGCAATGTCTCCTGTACCATTGATTGTTGGAGAAGAGGAAATTGTGACCGCAAATGTATCGCCTTCTGCTGTTCTTGCCTCCGTTAATATGGTTGATGAAGAGGCAACTTTAGATGGAAATGAGGTTGTCGACGAAGACGTTAGTTCTGGTAATGCAAATGGAAACAATAATGGGATGTGGCAGTATGACCATGTTGTACTCCTTGATAGTAAGTACCACTTTCGAAATCAGTTAAATTAGTTTTTAATTGTGACCAACAACTTGCATGAAGATTTCAATGTTTGAACTTCGCTGCGATTTTATCAAAAAGCTAATACCTTATACATGATAAATTAATACGCATGAATCTTCAAAACATTTTAATTGTCATTCCGTTGTAATTTTATTATTTGATTATAGGAAAAGATATTTAAAGCTTGATATCTGTAAATAAAATACTTGTTGTGCAAATTGGATAATTCAAAATATAAAAGAATCAACTTCCTTTTTTTGCAAAAATTGCATGAAAACGATTGTAGAAAAGCTGGAATTAACCAATAATCATGTTTTTTCACATGTACATGCCACAGCTTTTGCATGAAAAAAAAAAACTTTTCGCTCGAGCTTGCCCTGCTACTGTCCGAATGCTCATTATTTTTTAAAATTCCAATGCCAAATACGGAAATATTCCATTTTTGCAGAGTACCTGCGACAAATGCTCGAAGACGAAAAGAAAGGCGATGAAAATAGTGCAAACAACAAGAGTGAATAGGTGTACAAGTTTTTGAGCAACAAAAAAGATTTTTAAAATTAGGGATAACGTTTGAAATTTTTGTATTCACACGAGAAAATTCTGATATCATCCATTCAGATGAGAATAAAATATTTTTTCAAAAATTGTATTTTTACTTACTGACAGAACGTATTAAAACCTATATGTGCAAAAGATGCTTTGAGACCTTGAAAACGGAACAACAAATTCGGAATCATCTATTTTGCAAAATGCTTGCGAATCATGTCCGGTGTCACGTTTGTCTTCAACTTGTCTCTTCAGACGCTTATCCATCCCATTTGCAAGTTCATGGTGTTCGACCACCCGAGGGATTACAATTACAAAAGGAGGAAAGGAAGTCGGAGGAATTGAATGGAAAGAATAGCTGAAGCTGCAGGGTTCATACAAAATTAATTAAATCAGATAAGACTTTCTTAAATAATTTATGGATACAAAATAATCATCAAGGACTTGGTGGCCGAATTATAAGTCCTCAGTGTATTATCTGGACCAAACCTTCAGTACATATTTTAAATTAAAAGCAGCGATTAGCATTCAGCCGCTTCTGAAAAGTGATGAAAAAAACAGAGCTGCCTAAAATGTTTTTATTGGTCATATATCTGTATTTAAAGGCAGATCTCTACCTAAAAGCGTGGATGAACATAAGCCGACACTGTATGGTTTACTTATATAATAATATCATTAATACGCATAAGCTCTGGTTATTAATAAGTAAGTTTGATCGTATTTTATATTCTCTTGAATTACCCCATGTGGACTTGCACATGTAAACCCAGCGTTCGTTAGTGTTACCGTTCCGTAAGTGATGCATTCATAAATAAATTATTTAAACTGTATGCATTTATGACAACCAAAGTTCCGGAACAATGTTGAATTTGTGCAGGGTGGTTTTTTGACATGATAAATATTTGCTGAACTGTGTCGTGTTCTTTGATATGAATAGCTTAATGCAGTAATAGTCTAGTTTATCTAACTATAAAAATGCAATGCACTCGCGAGATTACACTGTATGAATTAAAGGATTCTAATGATTCTTAGAATTATTATTTTTATTTTGGAAAGAATTGTTTATTACTACCTTACTTATTACTTTCATTTTTAAAACAAATCTCGTCGATTTCAAATGTGATATTTCGTAAATAATGTCGTAACAATTAAACTCGACATTGGAATCAAATAGTACTTATCGTTAGCAATTTTTTATAAAAAACTTATTAATATGTACTCATTTTTATTTTAGAAAATGGATGAGTCCGGTGGCTTTTTATAGGCAGCATAGTTGAAGTAAGTACTGTATTCATACTAATTCCGCTAAAGCTACGATGTTATAGGTAAAGTTTTTAAACGCTGGAAGTGTGCGTCCCATTGGCAGCTTAGAAAATATATAATCGTTTACATAGGACCTCTGCTGCATCGGGGAATTGCCATAATCGTATCAAATAGTAGATGGATGATAGATTAAAAATAATTTATTGTGAATTGTAGATTGCTAGCAAAATCATCAACATGTGTTTGCTTAGAATTTCGCAGAAAAGTGTTAATGTTATTCTGATTAACAGTTAACGATCTCGGTCCGACAGGATACAACTAAAGTAACTAGGTACTAATATTTTTATATGATATCTACTCTAATACCAACGCTAAGTAGTGCGAATAGAAATATGTATTCAGTTTGTTTAGATAAGATAAATTTCGTACAATACCTAATTTCAGCCACTTATTGGTAATTTCATGTTTGCTGAATATCAGAGCAGAAATAATAGAATGTAAAAGTATGAATTTATTTTTAAAAAAATGGTGATTCCTAAACTGGGGAAAGTTTAAAGCTAGTTCATTAGAACTGGCACTGGCACTACACTTTATCGGAGAATTGTCATTTATAAATGTTTTAGATTACATTTTTAACCAAACGTTTAATTTAAAACAAGAATTTATGCTATCCTAAAAAAATCGAGGGTTTGTCGCCAGCTTCAATCTTTCCTGCCTCATTCGCTAGATATCGTGTTTTCATATCAAACCGTTATTACATAGTCCACTAAATATTATATTGTAATTTAAATATCGTCAGTTCTTTCATCCACGGAATGTAACAATTTAACCGTACAAAATAAGTACCAAGTCTGGGTAACTGGAAACAGTAATACCTATTTCCTCATAAAATACCTTTTGTAATGTCTCAAACCTTAAGGACTCCTTTCTAAATATAAAAAATGAAGTGTTTTCTTCGATATTTATAAAATTGTTTAAAAAGGATGTTTAACTGTTTAAGAGTGTTAATGTCCAATGTGATCCACATGAAAAAGTTAATGTTAGATGCATTATGCATTGCTTATGTTCTGTTTTAATCTCGGTCAAATATTGAGTGATGCATGATATTACTGACATAATCGTATCGTATTGTAGTTTCTATTTTTAATGTAACTTCAGTATTGTGTACTCAAAAGACTAGATAACCCTACAAAATATGAAGTATGGTGTAATGTAATGCTGAAGAAAACGTTTTTTTTTACTTTCCAGAAATGAAAATAATTATTTCATTTGTGTTTTATTTGACTCAACATAAATTAAGTAATAAAATATAATGTAAGCTCATCTCTATTAATGTGTATGCAACATGTTGCCAAAAAAATTGACCACCGATGTTAATTAAAATTATTACACTGGCTGAATTCATTCTAATTGAATCGAAAAATTTTGTTTGTTTCTTCCAATCTTCGCAGCTCTTTGATATATGACGTTCATTCCATCGTCCTCTTCATCTCTCTCCTGTCCATCACTGGTTTTGTGACTGTCCCATAAAATATTTTCATTTTTAGTAAATTCCAACACTAAATCAATATTCCCGACAAATTCTCTAGGCGGACCAAAAGTATCAACTAGGTAATGATTCTTCCGACAACAAAACAAGTAAGATGAAATAACTATAGTGGAGACGGCTGAAAGTATTCGCATAATAAATGAAGCAATCCCTCTAACTTCTAATTCTGTTGCAAACTTGTTAAGGGCTGGAGCAAGAATATGTTGTTGAGCAAGTGAGGTCTGCAAAGCTTTTACATTATTAGTGGAAGTAGAATTTACATTCAACATATCCAACATGGAAAAAACTGAAGAGCAGTCTTGAGTCAAATGAACCTTCAGCTTAGAGGCTGGATCAAGATTATAAAAATTATGGCACTCGAGACGCTGCAGCTCCCAAGCTTTATTACAGTAGTCGCTGACGCTCAAACAAAGCACAGGAACCAGAAAGAGTGGTAATAACCACAAACTACGCTGTTCTGTGGTATCAACTCTGCAAGATTACAATGAAAATGTTTTATATTGATTTATATGAAGCGTTAAAGATTTTGCCATGAACTCAATCATTTTATTGGTCTAATCACCTATTCAAAAATCCCAGGCATGTTATCACAACAAGAATGGTTTGGAATGAGCTGTACCATTTGAAAAATACCCAATTGTCAGTAAATGGCTTTTGCTGAATCCAAGAAATCTATAAAGCATAATACACTATAAACTAAAATGATCCAATAAAATTGTGTGGTACTATAATTATATGCGTAATTTACTCACAGCTTCCATCCCTTGAAAGATCATACAACCAAGTAAAACACAACTCGTAAAACAAGCAAGTTCGTGCAAAATCAAGGATAAACTGAGGAAAGATATTTTCGTTCTGGTAGGTCTCGCTACGCCCCAAAATGGAGGATCAAATGAGATTTTCCCGTTGCTGTCATAAAACTGCTCCAAGCAATGATCCACCTCTGAGATTTTCTTTGTTCTCTCTCTGTCTTGCTTACGCAATTTTTGGAATCTGTTTGAGGAAACGGAAGCTTGCAACAGTTTTTGCCATTTAGATGCTCTAACTCCGACTTCGTCAGGATGAACCTTTTCAAAATTCTTTGTCTGAAAGTTTGGATAATGCTGAGACATAATTAGAGCTAGCTCGTTCTCAACACCCCCGTTTTCCAGGGATGTTGCTGGAATATCACCAAACGGTGCTGCGGTGCTGGGGCTATCATCTCTCTCTCCGAGGCTGTCTTGAGAAGCCGGAATGTTGAACGATACTTCAGGCTGGAAATATCCATGATTATCATAACCTGCCAGACCTGCAGGCCAGTTTTTAACTTTGATTACGTCATCACCAAAGGATGAAAGCGTCTCTTGAAGAGATGACTTCAAGGAAGATCGTCTCCTTCTATTGTGATGATGATGATGGTGACTGCTTCGGCCACTTTCCCTTCCCTTATTTGTTCCATCCCCATTATTTCGATTGTTTCCATGCGATTTCGATGACGGAGACCCGACATTTGAGCGGTCGCGGTCCTGGGATTTTGAATGGTGATAATGACTGGATTTACTTGGTGGTGGTGCGTCACTACTGCCTTTACTTGATTTTGATGTTGGTGCCATGCTCGATTAAACTATTACTCACTTCAGGAAAAACTCAATTAATTTCTCATGAGCTTAATAAATTTTAAAAAATGTGCCTCCAAATATGTTCCACATTCTCATAACTTTAGAGAAATGTAAGGGTTAGAGTCCCTACATTATTCCACCAAGACTGTCTGCTACACGGAGATTTTGTAGAGTATAGAACTTTAAAAAGCTTTAACGTTTATGGAAACAAGCCGTTGCTAACAACAAAAACTTTGTCGATTTATGTACACGCTTTATTACGTAGCTGAGCTTGCGAAGCTAGTATTGAGAATGATGTGACCGTCTGTCCGTC
>JAHZMX010006015.1:0-114089 GCA_027743895.1 Seira musarum | reverse complement strand
GGCAGACATTGAAGCAGTATTCTGGGGACAACTCTTTCGCTGCGCTGTTAACCCTTTCAGCGTTCAGCTACGTCGTTATTGCTGCTTAACAGCTTTATTGGACGGTGTGGAAGACACGACACAAGTCACATAAGGAAACTATATTTTTATTTACAACATGTTAATTACATCCATATAAACCTACTTTAGTGATAGGAGAACGATCCACAACAAAGAGATTAATTAATCTTTCGTTGTTGTGACAGCCATCACCAGGACCAATATTACAGTTTTTCTTCTGAACTGATTTCTGCATCGATACTAAAAACCGCACAAATATGATATTACTAGTTGTGACGATGACAATGATACAATACGACATGTCTCCTCAATACTGCATCATCTATCTATTGTATAATATATCTCATTTTTGAATAATGCAATTATTATGTGCATTACAGAACCAACATATCTTTATTATGCAAAGGTATTAATGGAAACGAGGAAGTAGTGACAAGTAAAAAAATGATGACGACTACGCTACCGCTTTTTTTCGCTCGACGATGATGATGATGATGATGATGATTACAGAGAACGGAAGAAGTTTCCCCTTTTTTGCAAGTATAAGGCCATCCTTGCTCGTCGTTTTGCCAGCTTGTCAAAAGACGTAACGCAGCTTTCCGTTCGTTCTTCGAAGAAGCAAATCATTACTCTCAATTCCTTCTCTGAAAAAAATGAACATTTTGTATTTGCACTATGAATGGACTACAATAACGCAAAATGTAGGCATGTAGGTAATCTATTCTCGTTTTTTCCCTTACCTAAACATATTTTGCGAAGCAAGCGGTAATATTTTCATCATCATCCGATCCAATCCATCGATACATGATTTTTTTTCGAAGGTGAATTGTGAACTTACTTTTACCGACAAATATAGATTCATACTCGATGACTGGGTTCTCCACTATTCATTGTGCTGGTTTTTTAAAAGTTTATTTGTACGCAACGCAGTCGTAATATATGAGAGCAATCAGTAAAAATATGTAATATATAAAAATTTCGACTAACTATACTATATGACTGCATTGATCATGAAGTACGTGATAATAAAAAATATCTACAGTTTTTAATAGGCTCGTCGATTACGTTAAGAATAAAAACGAAACCTTCGATATTATTCAAACATGGATCGTGGTAACAATAACAGCACGATACTTGAATAGACTCCGCTCGCTCATATAACTCTAGCTCGGTCGTAAATGAAGTACATACTTGCGTTGTCGTTGTCTTTCTAGCAAACAGTGCAAGAAATATTTTTGCACGCCCGCACGAGAGATTCGGCAATAAAACATGATGCAATGAGAACTCTGTGCATGTCTCATCAATCGAACCTTAAAAGAAGTGAACAAAGCATGCAATAAAGCGATTTTCGATGAGTGTTCTTCTTGCGGTGCAATAAGCAAATAAAATGTATCAGGAGAGAGGCTTACTGCTACAAGATTCCAAAAAGGCCAAACTATTATGTTTTGTCAAGAACATCACTCGGAGTTGTGCATGTATGGCAGAAAAGGTTTTTGAAGTGATGTGCTAAAAGGACGAAAACTACGAATGAATGAAGTGGAGATGGACTTTTTCTATTTCATCTCCTGTCCTTAGCAGTCAGCAGACTTCATGTCCGCATAATTTGCAATTACAGTTTCTGAAGAAACGAAGCTACTACTATGCATTATGCGTCCCGATTTTCTTTATTTTAAGTTAGCAAAAATCACGATTTTATACAGGTTAGTTAATCCATGAATCATTATTATCATCATCATCATATTCATTTTTTTTTCTTCAAAGACTTTATTGCAGAAAATTTTCTAAGACGTTGAGTGTCTAAAAAACTTCCACCTTATGTTGGGTTTTATGCTTATTGCACAGAGTAAATGTGCATGCCTGTAAGCCACGTTCTGCATGACTTGCACTTAAAATAGAAAAAATTGGGATTTTGAAATGTGGCAGCACCATTTTGGGTCGGTTGGTCGGTCGGTGTTGGTGATGTGACGCAGGATGATGATGTTGAGGAATCGTGGAGAAGAAAATGTAGGAGACAGAGTAACGTTCCGCATCCTATTTTTACAAAAATATTCATAAACAAGAAAAAAAGTTAAAGCTGCAATGATGGAGAAGCAAAAAATTGACTGAGCGAATATAGGATATTGGAACACTCCCACAGCGAAAAGATTGACTCGAAGTGAACGGAAATGAACACGTTTAAAACGATGGATTGTGTAGGAGTTTGAAGTAAGTATATGAATAAAATGGTTTACGTATCAAAATCTTACTACGCTAACACATCATTTAGCAACTTTGCTCAGGATAAAATGTTGCTCAGGATAATATGAAGCATGAATTTTGGTATATATCCGGTTTAGCAGGAAATCTATCATGTACTAGATTTTGTCTGCCACATTTTTTTGTAGACAGTTTCGACAAAAAATGCGACTAAGGCCTCAACTGCAATCAAGATTTTAAATTGCAGTTCAAATTGACCAAATAAAATGTGACAGATTATTATTATTATTATTGATTTTCAAAATATTCCGAGAGAGCTTTCAAATAGAATCAATCTTCTTGTATCCGATATTATTCCGGGATTTCGTCGTTTAAATAAATTGAAATTTCAGAAGCCAATCTCAGTTTGAGGGTTTTTATAATCTAAAGATTGAGACCTCTAAGCGGATTCCCAGCTTTTACAATTTTCAATTTTGATTTTCCAATGAAATATTCTCCTTTTAGCCTACGGGATTTATACCTAACATCATAATGTAAGCTTGATTGGATCCATATAATTAATTAGTTTACATTTTTAACGGATTAAGTTTTCTATGCTTATGTACATATATTTTACCAAATTTATATAATGATGATGAAGTATTCACGTATTCAGGATTTCCATTTATTTAATTCATATAAACTATAGTGTATATACATAAATCACTCAGTATTAATTACTTTATCGTTCTAAAAGTCTTAATCCATCCGTAGGTAGGAATTTTGAGCCAGCGATCACAATCATCCATAGAAATGCCAGTTTCCTGTTTCCTGCATGGAACGGAATTGCCTAGTTTTGTGTCGTCTGACAAGATACAAAATAAAAGCTGATCAAAAAGAGAAGCTTTTTCTAAGAATATCAAATAGCCAGAAGCTAGAACCTATATAGACTTTTTGGAGAAGCGTGGTGATAAAAATATCTATGATGATGTTGGTTTTCTTCATTTCATAAAGAATAATTTTATCTGAACGTAATGCTAATTTTTAAGCTACTTTTCTGTAACGGTTTGCATTGGCAACAGACTCAAGCCAGGTAGGATGTTATTTTAGCTACATTGAACATTGGTAAGTAAAGTAGAAAAAAGACATTCTTGTGTAGGTGGTCAACCCATGCTTTGCTATGGCTTTCATTTGTCTGTGCTTCCTTTAATGCTTCTTCGCTCAAACTTCCTTCCCTTGATCCTGAATCAAGTCAGTTAGTAGTGCTCGCAGTGTTCATAGCTAAAGTTGTTATTATTATTAGGTATGAAAAACGCTTCAGAGGAAGGAAGGAAGTTTTTAGAGAGGAAGAGGCTAAATTTTTTTTAGCTTTAAAGGCTCTACAGATTTTAATTTTAATCCAACTCGCCAAAAATTGAGAATTGCAAATTCATACTTAGCCGTCTTGCGATATCATGAAATGTTTGAGTAATTTCAATAGACACTGCTGCATGCAGGTAGGTTGTGTAATTTTTATGTAATGATTTTTTGCGTGAATCTAGTACGCTTAAATTGATTGGAGTATTACATTTTGTAGGAAATGCATTTGCACGCAAATTACGTGTATACAACATAAGTTCGTGCGCAGTTAACTGAAAAAAGGCGTTTATTTTAATGAATTCACTAAAAACGAGGGAATTGTTTGATTAAACGTATGCACAGATGCTGATGTTTGCTGAACGGAAATGGTCTTTATTTTGCAGGAAAGATTACATGATTGTGGCGTGAATTAAGGGAAAAAAGATGCACTAAAACAATTTTCTTCTGAAGTGTGACGAAGACGTGATATGCACAAACTACCTAAGTATCTAAGTATTTGCGTGTAGACTGCTCACGCACAATATTGTTTTCCAACGTGGGTCGAACAAGTTTACTTGTTAAAGATGGCTCCATTTTTTCTTCTTTTTTGTAATGCTAAACTTTTTTTTTTAATAAAAATGGGTAAAAATCATATAGATAATTAAAATTGGCGGAAAGAAATAATATTTTGATGTTATGTTTTTTTCGATTAGCACGAGTATATCAAATCATGAAAAAGCATTGTAAGTACAAGCTTAGTGAGGAAGTTGCCATTCAATTCAATCAGGATGAGATCAACGAGTCATTTTATTGTTTATCCTAATCGCAAAGTTAAATAGCATTTAAAAAATTTGGTTACCGCAAGTTATGTACTTTCCTGACAAATGTGAGCCGGATTTGTGAAAATTCATTGACACAAATTGGATTCCTCTTGTATGTAGTTCTATTTAAAATGGGTGAATTCTTTTTGGCACACAGATTCGGACTCATAGTTTTATCCGGGGTTTTATGTTCCCCCAGAAGCCTAAGTGAGCTTAAGCAAAAATCCTGCAGGATGAGAGCATGTGGGCAAAAAAGGAATGAGGTTTAAGAGATTCCGTTGGCTTTTGTTTCATTCTATTAACTAAAACAAGGTAAACAACATGTTTCAATGATGGAATCCTGGTCATCATCATCAACATCCTTTGGCAAACACCTGTCTCCAGTCTATAGTTTCCTCTCACAATCAAGAAATATATAGGTAATTTATATTATGTAGTCCTTATTTTTTACCACTGGATTGAAGCAAGGAATCGTGGCGTTCTGTATAAAGGACTTGCTGAATAATTGATGGGAAACTTGAATTATGTGGAGCAACAAGAACTTTCCCTGTGCTGATGTATGTATCATTTGCGAATCATATTATGATAGTGCCTTCTTGATCATTCTCTTCTACCTCTATACCACCACCACCACCACCATTCGACCGCTCACTAGACTCCAGTGAAGGGGAAAGTAAGAAAGAGAGACAAAACTTATCTAGAAAAGAATATTACTACTTTATTACGTACTTTTGGGAATTTTACTTTGTTTTTGGAACTTCTTTTACTTCCCAAGCAAGTACGAGTCCGTGAAGGACTAACGTTTTCCTAAAGTCCTTTAATATTTTATGACTGATCCAGTTACTTTCCTTGTGGAGTATGCATCATGCAATAATAATAATTCCTTTGCTTACCTCAGAGATTCTCCGGACGCACAAACCTACACAAATACTTGTTCTCAAGTAACAGTAATACTATCTGGACGTGAGAAAAGCAAAGAGAGAGAGAGAGAAAAGGAATTTTTTTACTAAGGAGTAGCCAGGCTAATAACGCACACGGAAAATGAAAAGAGAGGAGGGCAAAAGGGCACGATTTATGCCCTCAAAGCGGAATATCCCATCTAAAGACTAAAGATATGACAGCGTGTAGTCATGGCTTTAGACATTAATTTTACGGGCTATTTATTCAATGTGATGGATTGGTATCTATTATTTGGCTCCCTTGTGTATCACAAAGATGATCAAACTTGTCGCAAAAAATAAAGAAACGACACACGGGGCAGCCTTAGACGATGAAGTAGTTATTAAGTACTCTCTCGTGTTTTTCCTTTCACTACTTTTGAATTACTTCCGAACCATCTATCGTCTTATGAAAAAGTCACGCGCTTTTGCGCCAATAAGTTTCCTTTCAGAATAGGTGAACGGAAAAACAAACGGAATTATTTAATTAAGACAGTTTTAAATTTCTCTGTTAAGCAGGCAAAATATTAACCATCGTCAATATGAGGTATCATATCAGTCTAATCGATTCAAGGGATCATACCTAGATTTTTGAATGAATTACACATATCTACTCCACCGTTAATCAAAATTGCGAAACCGTATTCCACTTTGCAAATTTCGAAAACACACTTATGTAAGTCAACATTTACATGACTTACTTGGGCAAATTAAATGATACTTACCAGTTACCAACAAGGGTTTTTATATTATATAGACAAATCATTGTCTTTACGCTACATAAACAATGCATAAAAATCGATAATTACATTCAGAAAAGGTCTAAATACAACCTATACACAGGTATGCAGCCAAGCCATATGTGCTTATGGGCATATCCAAGTCATTTGTACGAGAATAAATTACAACGCCGCCACTGATAAGCTTTATCTTGTTCTAATGATCAACCAATGCAGTCAACTATACGTAAGTATTGATTGCATACATTATCATTCATGTGAATAGTCAAAGTGAGTACCTACAGGATAACGTAATATGTACACGACCGTTTTATAATCATAAAATTTCAATCATATATATATTTGCAAGTTGCAACGTACAATATCATAAATAAGTACCTTTTTTGCGTTTCATTGTTTACAAGGAATCCTCTAAATCGACAGTTTCTTACTGAAGCTGGGAAAAAGGTGCTCGATTTGATGAGTTTAGAACTTTGCGTTGCATTCATTGCATATCAAGCGGAAGGAACATCAGTGGTAAATATTTTGCACTACTTATTTGTATTTCCTCGACGATTTTGTCGATCTTAGTTCCAGTCATTTTGTTATTCTCACAATTAGGCGCCCGAACCAGGCGTTTAGCATAGATAGGCCAAGACTTTTGAAAACTCTATGTATGGGGTACTAAGGTGTAATTATTTACATAATTTTGTAGCTTTATACTTATTTAGATCTACAATCACATTCAATCACATACTCTGATATTTTAAACGTCTCTCATTCTAACGGGAATAAGATGTCTGCTTTTTCAACTGCATTATACCTATTATGGATAAAATGATTTTCTGTGGCGATCAGACCAAAACTTGATGATTAAGTTATTTCCAAGGCTGGAGCTAATGCGCTTTCTTGTTAACTTTTAGAAAGTAGATAAAATATTTTTTTTAAATTCCCACGTTAACCATGAATACTTTTAATTGAGAAAAATATACCAGAAGAGATAAATGTAAACGGAACAACCCATTTAGCAAAGTCCGCGTTCCTTTGATGTATGAATTCCACGGATTTCTATGCATTCTGCCATACGATTCTTGTGTAAGTTGTGTATCAAAAGTGAACAAAGGAAGAAGCCCATTCCTCGAGTTTCTCACATTACCTTTCGCTAGATTTGCAAAGGCATTCTTTGCCAAATGAGTGGCTTGGATGTGACATTACCTATTTGGGAATAAAATTACACATTCCAAAGTTGAATTGAATCATTCGACCATCAAGTGCTCCAGACATGTGAATAAGCTTCTCTCTTTTTTTTGGAAAATTCAACCCTGAGATAGCTTCCTTCCAATTCAAGGAGAGTCACTTTGATGTCGGTCAAATCTTTATGCATCAGGAAAAGCTTCTCATTTTGATTAGAACTGGAATGTTAATTCAATTCCTTTACTGATGCTGGTGATCGATAGAAAATGTCTTGTATGTTTTGTACGCATTCCCATCATCTCTTCCAACCTAAGTAATCGACTCGAAGGATAAAAATAGGCATGAAAAGACGAACACTACAAAAATGGGAAGGTAAGTGCGTTTGTAAAGGATACAAGGGGTGAAGTGAGGGCATATTTTTTCATGCCTACGTATCCAAAGAAACGTTATAAAAAATATGAATGATATGCTGATATCTGATTAAAGTGAGGTCAACATTCGCCTTTGCCAAGCCAACTGCCTTAGAGTTGCCATCGCTGCACACAGCACATACTCCCTTTGTGAACTCTCAGTGCTGATAAATCTAAGAAAACGGATAAAAAAGTACAAGTGTGAAGCTGCCACAGTAAAATGAGTTGATGAGGATTGGATACGCGAAGACTTTGAGATAAAAACCATTTTAATAAAAAGATTTTCATTCCTAATGTGTGTCTCCTTGCAACGCAAAGTTTACATCTCCGTGGATATGTGTTATAAAAAGCTTTCAATCTTACATTGTTCATTTCTAAGTGAATTCAAATAACAAGTCCCAATCACCAGCGCCATTTTCTGAAGCGATTACGATTGTTACGCAATACGCAATCATGTTGGTTACGATATCATAATACATAGCGCTTTATGTAGGAATACCAGTACATTTGCATTAGACCCCAATATGGTGTCGTCATTTGTCGTGTAATCTTAATAAGAGACCCTGTGATGATCTTTTTGCATATTCCTCTCTCACTTGCATACTTACCTTTGCAAAATAATCTTTGAAGCCGGTAGTGTTTCGTCAACATCAACAACAACAACAACAGCATCAACAATCATAATCTTGCCGAGTATGAAACATTGTTTATACTGCAATTTAATCCTATTATGGGATGTAAGTGCACTGACTGAGTGAGGTAAAGTAACGTCGTAATTGACCATGGCTATTTGATAGTGATGCAATAAAAAGCTTTTCTACTACCTTTTGATGATATAGATGAACGATAACGAAAGAAAAGAAACATTTTTTAAAATAAAATTTAACAACGTATAAATTAAATCCTTCCTCTTATTCAATGAAAAATTTTATGTTTGGATGGATATGAAATATTATGCAGATAAGCCTATGGGCAAAAGAATGAATCTACACATTTCCTAAGCCGTATAATTTCATTCAACGCTGCATTTGCTATGCTTTACGTTTTCATACGTAGATTATGCATTTTATTCCAAAAATGTTACTCATGAGAGCATATATCATATACCAATCCATGATACTACGTGCGACTCGCTTAGGTAACGATAAATACGTTAAAATATAGTAACATTTAATATATCACATATAGCCATGATGCAACACTTAATTGTGATGAAGAAATCCCAGAAAAGAATATCACGCTGAAGAATTATCATTGGATGAATGGAAAATAGATCTGAGAACAAAAGACTACTCCCCCAAAAACGGAAGTTGCCCCGCATGAAAGCGTTGAAGCCTAATGCGACTTAGAGGTCACGGAATAGACGTAAAAGGATCCCTTTTCACCTGTCACTTCATTCCACTCCTGTTGATGAATCCTTTCATCTTTTAATCTCTACCTGGAGAACAGGATGAAAACGGTAGAAGCCAAAAATGCTTTTCATTTTGATGATGAGAACTAGATCGTCAGGCAGGATCTTTTCCTCGAACGATAATTTTATAACTGATGCGGAGTCGCAAAATGAAATCAGCATTTACAATGAAGATGCATTGCATTTGGTTTACTTTCCACTTATGATTAGATTTACATGCTGGGTACTTAATTATTGTTGTTTTCTGGGCGATATTTAATTAAATGAGCATTATGATCGGAGTGTGAGTGAGGTTGTAAACGTCAACAACTGAAGACACGAAACAGACATTTTTTGTGGATCCATAACACTTAACGACAATAAACAATGAGTCAAGAGCAATAAAATCATTAAGGCACCCATATACATAAGGGAAGAGGTTACATAAACATGCCAGCATCATCTACATCTAACTGTAATGTAATGTTTCGGATAGGTACCTTTGAACCAAGTGATTCAAAGGAATATCATTTCTGTTATGCGCTGTTTCTATTGCTAATAGAATCTGCATATTATTGCGAACGCAATCTATTTTTTTCGTATCCTCAGGCAAATATCATTTTGGAATGTGTGCCATATAAAAATTATGATTCATTTTTGGATGATGAAATTACTGCACGAACTTTATAGTGTTTGTGTATGTGTGTGCGCTTTTTTCGCTGACACGCAGCGGAGCACGCAACTCAACGAACGATTTAAATGGTAGTCAAGGTTAGAAAATGGAGATATGATGATGATGTTGCACGAGCTACATGTCTTTTGTCGACGATCTAACGTGCAAGACCACATTCACAAGGACCTTATTAAACTTTGGTTAGCTGATGTTGTATGTACATGAATGGATCTGAAAGCTTTTAAAAATTAAATGCAGTTCGAATGAATTATCCTGTCAATTTGAAATTCACAAAAACATAAATTCTCCATCCAACAACGGTTAAACTGGACTAGTAGATTTTTGTGGTGCTTGGTGGCGATGTATCGAATATGCATGAAGATGCCACCAAAATGAGCGGCAACAATGTTGTTCAGTTTGTGTTGTTCATTGGAGGTGTTCACCTATAGGATTTCCACGTTGTTCTAGGCTGACTAGAATTTGAAGTTCTCAGAACTTCTTACAAAGTTCAGGTAAAACCGCAAGAATCTGCGAGGCTAAATTGAAAAAAAAAAAATGAAATGGTTTCGGGAGCTGTGTATCCTTTAAAAAGCGTCCCAGCAGGAGAAAAAATGCCAAGCAGATAAAATTGAAAAAAAAACTGATGATCTACTTGAACTACTTCTTGAATGGAAATAAAAAAGTCTCCTTCGAGAGGTTACATTAAAAGATCAAAGAAAGAATCCTGGGATGTTTTATGAGAAACATGATGGAAAATTCGTTTCATTGTGACATTTCATATATGTCCAGTCCAGCACGCAACATATTTTAAAGGAATGTTAACTTACCTTGTCTGGAGAAAACATAAAATCCATACATTTCATACACATAAAACTATATGTATATATAGATCCAAAAGTGTTTTTGGTTCAAATCAAATGAATTTTGTAATAATAGTGCTCCTTACAACAAATTCCTTGCATTCTTTTATGAAAAATTAAATTTGACATTTTTTTTCTCTTCCAGTCTACATGATGCAATAAAATACTAGCTCGAACATTTCCATCCATCCATCAGTCCAATATATTTGATAGGTAACACAATTACTATTTGTAAAGCGAAAGTCGGTTGCCTGTTTACCTATGGAATGCTGTGTGGTTTTCACTGGACCCCTGACGTATTGAGCATTAAGCTGTTATGAATTCTATTTTCGTCTGTCTGTCCGAACGGCTTCGTGAAGAATTATTTGGTAATCCACACTTTAAAATCGCTTCTGGAAGAAAGCGATTGACCAGACGGATTGAATAATTCACAATAGCAGTCAAGTCGCCAGTAGAATTTCGGAAAAAGAATATTATATCCATTTGCTGTTTTTCTACTTGTTTTATCGGATTTGCGTAGAGTGACTTGACAGAGAATTGTTCCAGTGTCGACCTTAAGATTTATCCATTTTTCCCAATCCATTCTATGTTTTGGTCCAGAAGGGTAAGTTTGTCGGATGAGCTTGGAGAATGGTTATCCGAGAAGATTGGATTATTACAATGGCTTTTTCCTTCGTGTTCCCATATTTTCTTGCGTCGTCCCTGCCAGTTTCCTGGGCTTGCTTGCCTCGTCCACCTGGTACAATCAACTTTATTTCTGGTTGCAATCCAATTGTATATTTTTTGATCCAGACATCAATGATTCATGGTGCTATCCTCTGAAGCTCCCACAGTAGTCTTTTTGAAGCTTTCCCATCCATATTGAACCGGATATCTACAGCTGGATTGTGATTTTGTGATGTTACGTTGTTCCTCTCACAAAAAAAATCTCATCAAAGACGGGAATCATCTCAATCCCATGAAAGCATTTTTTTCCCTGACGTACAAAATATCTGCATGCAACATATATAACATGATTCAATTCGGATATCACGACAACAGTCCAGATTCCAGACCAGACTGGAGGGGCAATACTTGTTCTCAATACATCTCATTTTACCTCTCTTGCTTCACGGACTGACATTGTGCAAAAAAGGAATGTATTCGCATGAATTAACTAAAATTGTGGAATGCCTTTCTTCAATTAAGTAAATTCAGAAAAATCTAAGTCTCGCGTTGTGACATACTGCGTCATTTTTTTCTTGTATGCCACCATTTTTTTGCCCAAAATTGCACGAAAGGGTCAAGTCTCATCTCATCTATATCCATCCACACGTTCAACGATGTTCAATATTTCATTCTGAGATGACAACCAAACCTGACAAAAAAGCGAAGGGAGCTCTGAATTCTCAGCAAGTCTTTTTTAAATCGGTAGGAGACTGTCAATAAATTATCCAGAATTACTTTAGAAAGTCGTATTATTCAACAGCATACTCAAGTAAAGCACAAAAACACTTTGTCTACAGTGGTGCACCATTGACCTTTTCCTACATTCGACTTGTCGACCAACTCAATCGTAAGATAATATGATGATTGTATTGGACTGGGATAACAATCAAAAATCTTTACTCAAGTCGAACGCCTTATTAATACACCCCAAAATATCCCGAGTTCCTGGGCGGTACTATCTATGAGCCATACCAAAAAGTTGTTTGGAAAATGCCACACCAACAGCATGGTGATAGTGCATGGGTACTCATTAATTTATCTTTACCATTTCTTTCGAGGAAAGATTTTTTTCCAATATAAGTAAATATGTATCGCGCTAATTATAACCTCCTCAAGATTTTTTTTCTTATAAGGAATTAATAACAGCAATTCCTTGCAATCTTTTCTTTCAATCTTGCTTCCTCTCTGTCACAATTGTATTTTCAGAGCAAACCAAGCAAGGAGCAAAAAGCTCTTCCCTTTTTGCTGTTATGTAATAGAGATAATGAAGCGAGCACACACCACTACATGAAATACAAAAAAAAAAACATAGGTAATAATGATAATTGAAGTTTTCATTGACCCTGCAATAATATTATATTGCAACTTCTGAACTAACAATAATATTATATGCATAAAAGTGGATGGAGAGCATGCCTCTCAAGTGCGCATCGGAAATTTGAACGTGAAGCCATAAAAATACCTTTATGTACGTGGAATAAACAACCTGCATTTTTATAATTTACTTGTATTTTGTCTGCTCAAGTCTATATTTTAGAAATCCATCCAAAAAATAAGATGCACATTTTATATGACTGATCGTGGGCATTATGCATATGTACTTGTAAGGATAATTTTTTTTTTGTTTCTGAACGTAATATTTTTTTCCTTTTTTTGCACCAAGCAATCAAAATTCGCTTTTTTGTATTGTGCCCCAGTCCCAGTCACGCATAATATGTTGTGCAGTTTATGCATCACTACTTCACTATTCTTTACAACCGTACCGATGCATTTTTTTGCTTTTGTTCCTCGTTGCCCACTACGCCAAGCCTATCAAGTATTGCAACGCAGCGTGGCGTTTAAATATGTATTATTATGTATGTATTATCTTGCTGAGAATTTTTTAGAGGGCGGTGGTCACTGGTGCATAAAAATTCCTTGTTTTAAAATGTTAATTACTTCTTCCTCATAATTACAAACTAATTTGTAATTGATTTTGGCTTGCAACAAATTTCAATGCAGAATTTAAGACACCAAAAGAGATTTTTCAAAATACATCCTTGTGTATTGTGTAAGAAATGGACAAGCCTTCATTTCGCACAATTTTATTTTAAAAATGAAATGCTTTTGTCATCATTTCATCCACAAGATACACCTAACTTTAGGTTTATGTACAGCATCGTTGTAAATCATATTATGTGAGGACTGCAATGCAATGCAGCCATTTTTGTTGTCCTCGTAAAAAAATGTTCTTGCAGGTATATATGATAGCACATTTTCTGATTGCATCCTCAACAATCTATCCCAATTCAACTCCCTCCCTTTATGCAAGTCACTCTTCTCATCGCACAATGCATTATGCAAATGTGAAGCGACACAGTTACCTGCAGTTATAATGAAGCAAAAAAGTTTTATACACGTCACGTCACATCGCATCGCATTTTTTTTTGCGAATAATGCGAATGTTCCATTTTTTCTACAACATTATTATATAACAACATGAAAAAACGCTAATTCTTTTTTTTTCTTTCTACAAAATATAAAAAGCGACAGTAACTGGTAAGAAGGCTTGTCTGCTTCTTTAATACGAAAGAAGTATTTCTTTTAATATTATGATGATGGATGTACTTAAATGTATGGTGGCTTCGTTGGCCTGTGTTTGTGGCTGTGTGGCATGCGTTGTTTTTCTCATCGTGTACGCATTAAAAAGCGTCATTCATTTCTTATAGACTCTTCTATAGGTACATCAAACATGAGCATGAAGAAAAAACCGCACTTCGATCACATACCACAGCCACAGAAAATTAAGAAAAAATCATGATTACATATTACCGATCATTCATAAGGAAAAACTTCCCAAATGAAAATGCACATAACAGCATACATACTCAGTTCAATTATTTAATGCACTCCAATCTACTCTTGGCTTGACTTCTTTTTTTGTTGATTGTTGATTTACATGAAAGAAACGTAACTGTTTTACTTTACTACTGCGCTATATTATAGAAAAAAAGGTTTAAAGGATTTTAGTTTAATGATAATGGGATACATGCGTACGAAATTGGTTTTGTTTTTTCCAATCCTTAATCTTTTTTTTCTGTGATGTAAGCGGACAACAAAAGCTTATTACTTACTCTAACCCCATTTGGGTGTCAGTAGTAGTCATAGTCAGTTTGTGGATGGGAATTTTATGTAATGGCTACAGCTATAGAACGAAGTAGCAAATGAAAATGATAGTAGTACTAATGGAGCTTAGTGTTCCTCTTTCGCTATTATCACATTATTTAGGCATTTTGTGATAACTATGGACAATGATCGGTATATCAGCTTAGTTCCATTTCTGACAAATAAATCTTAGATTTTAATTCGTCATCTGGGATCGCCCATATTAATTAAAATCGAAAGGAGAGTTGAGAAGTGAGTACATTTTAATCTCACTTAAATTTTAGATTGCACCATTTTTCAAATGGAACAAATAATATTTGATGATCAAGTTTACAAGGCAAAATAGATGATGATGAGGATGGACTAGTGTAAACTTCAGACGTGACGAAGAAGAGAAATAGGGGTTTCCACTTGACTGTTTTGTTTTTGCTCTTTTTCTCCTTCTCCACCACTAAGTATATAATGGTTTGACAGACAAGTTTTCATATCACTGTGTCAGGAGGAGTAGTGCATGTGACAGAAGAAGAGCAAAAGCCGTTTCATAATTTTCTCTGAGAGGAATATTACACAGGAATACATTAATGATTAATAAAGTAAATCCTTGATGCTTCTTCAACTACCTTTGATACTGACTCGGCTTGGAGCACATATTTATTAATATATGGAAGCTGTATTAGGGAAAAACAAAATGTTGTGGTAAGTATTTGGTCAAAATCAAATCGCCAAAATGATTCCATGGGAAAGATGAGAAGAATTTAAAGACCCAAAACACGAGGTTTTTGTAGCTATTTTCTTATCTCATTGTTTAGAAATGGTAAGTGCAGTGGAATGGTAATGGCCCTGCTTCAATTGCTTCTGCAAAAGTTACTTACTATCCTACATTTTTTTTGCTTACTACATCACGGGTGTAAACATTACGCAGCTACCCTGTAAAACTGTCTATTTTTGTATCTGAGACTTTACTCAGGCTAATTTTTTTTTCGCTCTGTAGTGAGTAGCTTTTATTTTGATGATGGCGAAAAAGGAAACGAAGTAAATCACCATAATCATAATCACACAAGAATAACCTAACATGAGAGTACATTCATGGCAAGAGAGCTTTGAACAACGACATACATAAATATACAACATAACCACACATCTAAAGACCATTTTCTTAATTGCGAAAGAAAAAGGAAAGGAGTAAAGTAAACGTAACATTTATTTTGCTTCTTGAAGGAATAACTTTTTAACTTTGCCTATACCTACCAGCACTACCTTTTTTGCTTATGTAATAATGATGTATTCTCTGTATCCATTGTATTTGGTGATGGTGCTGCTGCAGAAAAAAAAATCGCATCATAGAAGTTGAGTTCCTTCAAAAAAATAAAATATTTTTTATGTGAATGCAGCAGCAACAGCAACAACAAAATGCATGAGCCAAGCAAGGCCTCTCATTTTTTTTTCTATTGTGATGCGATGGGTACCGTTACCATTTTTGCTCGTATGCATGTGCTAAAAAATCTACTTTGGGCCTTGTGTGTTCTTTCTGAGCGAATGTGTGGTGGTGGTGGTTGTATTTGTATGTGTGTGTGTGTGTGCAGTCTTTTTGCTCGGGCAAACCAAACAAACTCTCGCTGTCTATGGCTTGTCACTTGCACTGCTTTGCTGACAGTCTAGTTTTGGATGCCGACCTGGATGGGTCTCACGCTCACACGCGCTCGCTCCACTCCGAAATCATAATATATCTTGTTGAAGCTATTATTTTTTTTTCTCTTATTTTTGTTTTATCTTTATCGCACAAAACACTACACGGTTTGAAAAGACTTTACGAATAGAAGCATTACGTAAAACAATTATATTGTTAATAATAATATCTCCTGTTATCATTGCCCATCTTCATTCTATTAACAAACACTGAGGAAATCCTTATTTAATGATTCAAAGTGTATAGGGAAAAAAAATCTATATTATTACGACGTTTCTCTTGTTGATATTAACGTATTGTTAAGTTTTTATTTTTTCAAAATATATTATCATTATTACTTATCATTATTGTTTGTTATTCTTGTCAAAGTGTTTTTATAGTCGGGAATCATCAAATAAAGTTGTACAATTTTTTTTTCTAAGCTTCCTACATATCATCATTTTTAGTACCTAAATAATTTTGTTAAACACGGAATTAAAATTTCGGCAGGTCTTTGTAAGACTAGTCAAGAATTGTTTTTGAGAATTAATTGATAGAGTAAACTCATTGTTCCAGTGTTCATTACCTGTCATTATAATCTTCATCTTCAGATATCTTAAATAAATAGGATATTTCCTCCTTCTTCCTAAAAACAAAACTTTACATTCCGAAAGAAGATTTTGTTTCCTCCATCTTCCTTCCGCTACTACTTTAGTATTACACATCTTATTTTTTGTTACTCGTTTGTTTTTGTTTAAGTTACAAACTTTCATTATATTCCGTGCTACTCTTATACCGGATTAAGAAAAGACTGTTTTCAAAGAAAACTCACAAAAGATTTATAAACATTACTACTGTTCTATGAAATAATCAAGTGATCTAGGAAAAAGTAGCTAATTATTAACTGTTTACAAAATAAAAAGTGATTTAATTCCAAATAGTATTCTCAGATCTGCATCTAGAGAAGAAACGAATCCTGTATACCTGAAGAGTGCAACCATACCTTCTTCCAGTTTATCCATAACGTTGTTTATTGACATTGTTTTGTTAAATAAAAAAAACAAGTTGGTGTTAACTCATTGTTCAGACTTTGTTGACTTACTTTCTTTTAAAAATATTAATAACATTTAAAAAACGAAGAAGAGCCGCATCATACCTGGAGAGGAGCAAAGAGATTGTGCAAGTGGAAGCTATAGAGATAACAAGGTAAGATGATCTTAAATTATGCTTTCATTCATTCCCTACAATAAAATCATGGAAACAGAAATAACAACTACTACGGCATAACAGATAGGGAACGTGTACGGATCGAGTTGTTGTTTTTTTCTAGTGGAAGGCGGTACACTGATAAGACGGCTAAAGTTAAATTAAAGAGCTTTTGATAAAAAAAACGCATTGAGTCATCACATGAGTAGACACACACAGACGTACACACAAGGAGAGAGAGAGAGAGTCATTGAGGGTGATAATAAATTCTCTATTTCTGGCTTTTTATCAGGTACAAGTATAAGTGAAGTATTTCGCAAGTGGAATGAGAGAGAGAGAGAAGTGAATTAGCATTTCATGGTTTCTAGGTTTGTGATGCACTTCCTCTCCTTTCATGCTTGATGAATTAAAATATGGAAGCGTATGGTTTAAGGGAAATGATTTCGCTTTGCATAATAATACGGAACAAATTGCATGGGAATGTCAAATTCAGGTTGTATGTATTCATTGATGTGCTTCCTCGTTAGGTACCATGGTGCATTGGGAGGAGTGGGCATGAATACACACGAAAAATATTATTTTGTCATATGAATCTACCCATTACCCAATGCACTAGATTTTACTCTTACTTTTTTGTTAGCAAAAGAGAAAAAAATAAGTGGGAGATTGTACGTAGACCTAACAAATAAAAAAAGAAAATGGAGAATGAAGACTCAACTGAAAGAAATGGCGAGATTAAGAGAAATAATGTTATCCTGTGCGGTACAGTGCGTCGATGGTCGTTCTTTTTCCAGAAGTATTTTGTAATCCATTGTTTTTAAAATATTCCACGCTTGAGGTTCGTGCCAAGCAGTTTATGCTCTCTCTCCATACGATTTTTTCCCATTGTTTCGAGAGATGATGATGAGGACTATGACGACGATAGGGAAAACCGGGTGAGATGCAAGCCAGATTCGAATAAAAAAGTAAAATTCGGAGACAAAGAACACAAACGTAGACACGGGCACACGCACTTTTTAAAAAGAGGGGAATCTGGGGATCGAATGGAATGCAGAATGGAACAGATCAGATCAACATCGTCATCATTTTCACTGGAGTATGATGGTTGTGTAGCTTGGGGTAGGGAGTTGGCAGCTCTAGGGAGAAGAGAGAAAATGCATTTTGTGCACTTAAGAAGTTCTCTCATGCTCCTCAAAACACAAAAAAATACTAAACTTTTTTCCACGACTTTCCCCTATGCATCTGAAACTTCTATTCCTAAAGGGGAGAGAAAAGAAAGGATGATGATCATGTGGATGATGCCGAGGTGGAGGACGATGAAGCCAAAATCCATAGTCTTTGGGACAACATAATATCCATCCGTCCTTGTATCCAGGCTGATTCATTCATTTTTTTTACTTCTTTCTTTAATGGGCAGACTGTAGAATTAGAGCCTCAATCCGTTGTTCGTATTTATTCCAATTCCTTTTCATTTTTTCTGGGACAAGTGTGAGTACAGAAAAAGGGAGAAAATGAAAGCGAGCTAAAGTAACGTATGTATAAATGCAGTTTGGGGTGAATGTAAGACTTTTCGGGATAGTGATGGGATGAATGAATGAGTGGATGGAATGGAACGTCATGTGTTCGTTCCAAGAGAGCATTTATACTTGCAGTAAAAAGTATGCATTGGCTGTGAACTGCACGAGGGAGGAAAAAAGAGAACTATTCTTCTTTCTCCATCCATTGCTCCCCCAACTGCACCATTTTCTACACCGCATGAAAGTGTGCTTCTTGCTTTGCATTGCAATCATCTTTCCATCCACTTTTCCTTCATATCCCCTACCTCGACCGGCTTGGCTTTGGGTGTTTTTTACCCTTGTTACTCTTGCTCAGTGAGTGAGAGGGAAGAAGTAAGAACGATGGAATTAAGAAGGGAGGAAAAGTAAAAAAAAAAAGCTGATCGTATAGTGTAGCCTGGTAGCATTTGCTCTGATCTCTCCTCCTGCTTAAATTATGAATTTGAAAGGATAGGAAAAGAGACGGCCATAACAAAGCAGAAAAGGAGAAATTTCCAAAGCTTCAAATTACTATAGGAAAGACTGAAATTTCGTGATGACTCATGCTCCCGTTTTTTTCTATTGCTTCATTTCAATTATATTACTTTCATACTTAGAATTCCGGGAGGACTCGTAATATATGAAAAACAACCCTTTTCTCTTCCTCCTCATTTTCACCGTTTTCTCCAATCTGTTCTCGCAAGTTTATTTTCGTTGATATTGGGGCCAGTGAAATTATAAAAATGGAAATACATATTTCGCCCTCAAACAGAAACGACGCTTTCATTAGTTCATCAATTTTTCAAAAGTGAGAGAGAAAAAGTACTATTTCATATATATTTTTTGTTGTTTGGCCCAAGGCTTCATTAATGGTTTGATATATTTAAGCTGCAAATAGAAGCGAGGTAAAATGAGGAAATAGATTTACTTCTTCACATTTCCAGCTCGGTAATTGGATTTAAATTTAGCAGAACTACTTCTTCTTTGCAAGTTTGCTCTGGCTTTGATTGGAGGAAATAAAGTTACATTGCAAATTTTCAGGTTAGTAAATCTGCGGTTCGTAAAATTATTCCTATTCGGTCTACTCAACATGGAGAATTAAAGTTTCATGTGCATAGAAAATGTAACTATGATAATGATGCTTCATAATATCATTTCCTCGAGAAAATAAACCGATGTGATGGCAGGCCTACAGTTAAGTTAATATCCTCCTTTTCCTTGTGTGATGCATAACTCATGTGACGGCGATGCGATGCACATACACAATTTATATGTTGCTTTTAAATGCACCTACATACTTCTCACAGAAAAATATATATATTCGGGCTTTTGTTTTACTTCATACATAAGTTCATTTCGAAACAACTGGGTTTCTCCGGTGCTGTGTTTATTGTGGAATGGAAATGGAGCAGGAAAGTTTAGAGGCTTTCGTTTTCACAATTAGTCAAAGTCAGCAAGGGAATCCTTTCAAAGACCCAAGAACGAAGCAGGGAAAATTGTAAAATGCAAAGGCATCATCATTATCATCATCGTCCTCATCATTTCCTGAAACTGTTGTGTCGAGGATTTTTTTTTTTGCAGAATCTCTCTTCTCATCTTCGCTGACTGATTCATTTCTCTCACTTTCTACCCGTCTTGTTTGTCAAACCATCTTGAGTCGTGGAGTTAGTGGAGGTGGCTGTGGTATATATGGTAGTTTGACTTTTACTTACTTGCTTACCTTTTCACTCGTTTTATTCAAACAAAAATACGAATCGCGGCTGATCCTATGAACTCTCATCGGCTCCCTATTCTAATCACTTGTTTCTTTTATTCTGACGGTTGTTGGTGGTGATCACGTTGATGATGACGGTTCATGATAATGTTTTCCCTTCTTCTGGGATCCGATGCAGAATAAAAAGCTTGCTTGCATATTGGAAGCAAGCATGGAATACAAGTATTAGTTTGAAAAGGACCTTATCTTGATCATTCAAATGGTTTCGTCCAACTTTTCCATACGAATAATAGGCGGGTAAAAAAAACTTTATTTCCTTATGCTCTTCACTCCATGCATTTCACGAGAGTGAAACGGCTATAGCGAATATTTTAAAAAAGAAAACCATTCACCATTTCCAAGAATTGAATGCTTTTGCTCATTCCTCCCATTATATTTATTTTTTTTGTTCTTTTCATGTCTCTTCAGGCAGAAAAGCAATAATGCCATCAAATCAAATAAGTGGTATATTGGCAAAAAAGCTAAAATTTTCAGCAACTCTTACGGAATTAAATGGAGCAAACGTCGAAAAGGAAACTGTGATAGTAGTTCTGGTAGTTGAGTAGAGTGTTGGAATCTAATATCCTATGCGGAGTGGAGAGTCTTGCATTTTGATCGATTCTGGCTCTACAAAAGTCGATTGGGAATTCAAAGCTTTTTTTTTGTCACTTGTGCATCATTGTTCCCCTTAGAGGACGTGGAAAATCTATACGCATTTTCCTTTTCGGCGTTCACTGCATAAACAGGCAAGGAAAACGCGAAAATACAATGAAAACGACCATGCATCAGCATCGTCGTTATTATCATGGTTTGCGGAAAACTGAGAAATTCCCTGCTGGCAAAATACGTCAACAAAAAGTGACTTAGGAAAAAAAATCTATCTCTTTTCACATCCCATCTCTTTTCCTCTTCAGATCTGGAACTTTGTTCCGTTGAAAGAGAAGAGGAGAGGAAAGTATTCCATGCTTGAACGAGCGGGTGTAAATGCGTACTTAATTTGCAAATGTTCTTGATCTGATTGTTCTTGTCAGAAAATTAGATTTTTTGATCTCTCCGCGACTACGTGAACGATTCCTCTTTTCCTATTCCAATTAAATAATGCGAAGCTGAAAGGGAACGGGACAATGTGAGAATTAGAAATGAACTTCACATCAATTTCTTTTTTATGCTTGTCTTTGCATCAGCGTCTCTGCATTTTGAGAACTCATAGGTGTTGTGTTGTGAGGCGTCTTTGCTTATGTATTTTTTGTTGATCATCAAATTAATTACTTTTCTGAACGAAATTAAGTGAAAAAATAATATGAAATGAGGAAACAAAATGAGGCCTGAGTTACACTCGATTTCTCCGACCATGAGTACGTTCTCGTTCTAGACGGAAAGAAATTAGCATAATTTTCATAAACTCAACAACAACATCAGTTATTTTTCAACTCGTCCTAGCTCAAAGAGAAGGGCTACTTTCCCTGACAGAGAAAAAGAACTTGAATCATTCATTTTATCTAGTGAATTATTAAAAAAGTGTGTGTATGTGGATGAAAAAGTAAAAGTAGCGCATATGGTGTTTCCCCTCCCCCAAAGCCAATCAAAGTCTTACAGTAAACAACAGCTTAATATTACGCATATGGTGCCCATTCCACATGATGTGATGCCAATGTCTAAAACTTTTTTTTTTGCTACAAAAACCACGATGTACCTTTTGAACCTCGTCAATCTTAAAATGACATAAAAAGAAGTTCGCCGTTTTCATCCTCCACACAATCGATGTTCTCGTGTGGAATGCATGTTCCTTCATTTTTTTTAAGTTGTTGCTCCTGCATAGCAAAAAAAGTTCCTTCTTTTTTGCAAAAAAAAGAGTGTCTTACAAAGTCTTAGGCCGGCCCGCGGCATAAAATTGAACGATATTCTTTTTTGTATCATTAATTCTCACAGTCTTTTATCTTCTTTCTCGCTTGTACCATGTCCTTCTCTTTGCGATGGGGACGTGTGTGCTGTGTGAGAGGCTCTCTTCCATTCAATAAGATTTTCCTGTCATCCCATACTCCATATTTTCCAGTGCCGTTCACTTGTCTACCCTTCATCTTGGGGTTATGTTTAGTTGTAGCTTGTAGTACTCAAGAATGAAGGAAAAGAAAAAAAAAAGTTTCATGAAAGGAAAAAAATAGGAACTCGTATCTTCGTCATTTCTCTCCCGAATCTTTTGCAATGAAATGTCTCACAATTGTGTAGATCGTCGCTGTACTTAGATAGACAAGCGACATTTTTTTCCGGTGTAGGTCTTACATCGGGACTAACAACACGTTATCCCACCATCCATCCATCTCCGTTTTCGACTCGTGCTTTTTATCTCTTTCATTTCCATGTTCAAGAAAAGAGGGGAAAAATCTATTTTTTTTCGCTCATTCTCTGGCACGTCCTTTCCTTAAAAGATTAGTTAAATATTTAGTTTACCCTTTGAAGGAAATATTCATTTTTTCCGCATGAGCATAAACTCTCACTTTTCAGTTTAGTTCCAGTTAATTGGAGGCTTTATAAAGTTGATTTTAACGATGACTCCCTTAATACTCGCGATAAAAGTAAGGAAAAAGACTAACACACAAGGAAAGACTGAACAAGGAAATGATCTTTTTGAATTATTTAGTCGAGTGACACAGAAAACATTGGAGAGAAGACAATCTTTTTTTTCTCTCTCATAGAAAACACATCACTTCTCATCCCTCTTTCTCTTCCCCATGAACTGTGTGTGCTCTTTTGTGTTTCATGCTGGAGAAACCTTTAATAAGCAGGTCCAAAATGCTTTATTTTCTCTCCCTCTTTGTTCAATACATTTGATCATACTATTCCTAGTGAAGATCTTTGTGCAAAGCACAGAGCGGAAAGACTTCCTTTTTCGTGTTATGAATGTATGAATTCATTCGTCTGTAGTTCCCATTAAAATGAATGATTTTCGAAGAATAAACGCCTCTTGTTCAACTCCTGCTTTTGTTTCAATTTTACCCGAAAATTTTCTCTCAGTAATAATCATGTGCTTCACAAACCAAATTGACGATGAGCAAAGCAAAAAAAACAGGTGAATTTGCGAAAATCACAATTTGTTTACTCACACAAAATATATCAGAGTTTCCGATTGAATTCACCTCACTCAGTCAGTGCTACAGGGAAGCAGAAGCCTTAGAAAAATACTCTGCTGCTATGTAATATGGCCAGAATTAACATCAAAAAGCTACTACTATCATTCTTCATTTCATTATATGCACTTAAATATTTTCATCATCTATATACCTTTTACGATTCAGTTTGAAACATGATTTTACTTACATGAGAAATAGTACGGGTTCAATGGTCAAGTCAAGCTCTATCAACTTTCCTCTCCTTCTAAAGTAGTAGTGAAATGCTTTTTTAGAAATCCTTTGAAGTACAGAGGGAGGAAAAAAAGGAGGAGTAGACCAATCCATGGAATTTTTTCTTTCATTTCTCATGTTGCACTGTAAAACTACCTTGACTCGACTTGCTTCCAAAACAGGATTGCCATTACTAGTGCAATTTCCATTCTGTCTTTCACGTGAATGCATTAATGCATCACATTGTTCGCGTGGATTGTTTCATTGTTGCTTTCTTGCATGCATAACACACACATCATGAGCTTCTAGTTGCATGTTCCGGAATCATTTATGACTGGTTCTCCAGTATCTTTCTTTCGCCATCTCATTTTGATTCTTTTATTTCCGTTATCGACATTCCAACCCCCTGTTTATTTGAGTTTGTTATGATGTTTTTCTTGCATATTATGAATTAATACAAAGGACTATACGGTGGCTTTGACGTGAATCAAACTAAGAATTTCTTTCTTTTTCTCTCAAAAGCGTATATCCATGCATAAAAATATTTTGCATTGGGTCCTATGAAAGCTGAGCTGCTTGAAAAAGCAATGTTTCATTTATTGTGCGGGATCTAAACTCCGACTTTTTCTCGCTTCGCTCTTTGCATAGCAGTAAAATATGTAATGTAATAAAAGGGAAGAAATATACAAACCTGGATAGATGATCTTCACAAAAAGCGGGTGACGATGACGATGAGTTCGAGCGGGCCTTTTCTCATCCCTGAAGATTTACATTCTTTCATGTCGATCGCATGCATTTGGGAGGATGTCGATTCTCAGTTTCCTCTTCTCTTGTCTTTGACTTGGGAATGGTGATGGTAATGATGCACTGATGATTTCGTGATGACGTACACAAAGATCTGCTTTCTCTCGCTCTTTCGCCTTCCATAAAGGAAAAGATCATGAAACAGCTTTGGCGTTGTTGTTGTAACAGCAATGACATCAACATCCTTTCTTTGTTGTTCTTCTTATTTTTAGAACAGAGAAAACAGGAAAGAGGAAAAAGAAACCTTGTTTAATGCTAATGACCAACATGTCCAGCCATTGAGCCCAGTTTTCTTGCCTACCGCAGCATAAGCAGCATGTTATACTTATTCCGTATTGTTTTCACTTGTTCCTGCCACCATTTTTACACTCTTCACTTTACAACATTTTTCGTTTCTTTCGATTCTTACGATGTTGTAGTAATACTTAGTGGGCACTGAGTACTGAGTAGTGGTACCTTGTTCCATTCCATTCCTCCAGAGGTTTGGGCAAGTAAAAAAACAACAACAAAAAAATGGGCACAAGTGTTGAACCTACTAACTAGCAATCGTTTTTATATGTCTAATGACTTCTTTTAACATTCTTCTCTTGCCGTGTATAACACGACGTTTACCGGAGTTTTTAATCAGTTGGCGAGAGAAATAAATCATGAGTTTGCAGGCAAAGGCAAACTGATTTCTCCATTACATTTTTCACTTAAGCCAAAAGTATTTAAGTGGTGAATGGAGCAACTTTTTTCTGAATTAATCAATTCTTTTCTTAAATAGGATAAGAATTTAGGTATTCATCATATTCAAAGGAAATACGCAAAGGTAAAAGGCTGAAAAGCCATGGGAGTCGTACATAAAAGAATTTCTCCTATTGGGGTTTAATTGATAAGAAGGCGAACATAAAAATAAAGTTTTGCTTTGCCGTTCTTCAAAAAAAAATTTACTTAAATTCTTATTTTGTCTCATATAAATTCATGAATTCATTCGTGTTATGCTTCTCCTATTACAACTTCATTTTTTCTATGTAGCCTCCCTATAAAAAGAGGAAGTGGGCTTGGCAAAGACTTAAAATTGAGAAGTTTATGATGATTGTGTTTGTTGTTGCTTGCTTAACAAACTCTGCCTTTAACTTCGAAATATTTATTCACTCACAAAATAAAAAAAAAAACTTTGTGTGCTGAGCTGATTCATCCTAGTTCAAAGGTGGAAAATAAGTTCAGGTGGATCATGGAAGGTGTGCTTATGCTTACAGTTACCGTTACCAGGGAAAACACGGAGAAAGGGAGAAATATGGCAAATAGGTAGAAGAAGAGGAGAAAAAATAAAAAAGTTTGAAATTGAAAGGTACATTCATAACCTTATCTATAAATTTTGTTTTCCTGCACACTTAAATGTGTGCCTCTCATCATACTACTCCCCTTCTTCAGCTTGACAAAACATTTCTCAAGTGGAAATATTGAAAAAGTGGAACGATCAAGAGGACGATAACGATGGCAAGTGGAGAGAGAGTCAACAATAACAAAACAAAATCAAATTTTGAGGAAAACTTTTCTACGGAACAATAAAGGATGGAAGAATATAAAAAATTTAGTTTTGTTTGAATGATGGACAGGTGATAAAAAAAAGTGGAAGATAACTTTCATCTCCAGAACCAGACCAAAAACTCCAAATGAAAGCAAAACTTTTGAAAAGAATGTTCCATGAGAATGATTTTTAAATAAATAAAGTCATAAAACAGATATTTAAAAAAATAGGATGTGTGATTGAATTCATAAATTAGATGATTGAAGTTAGATTAAATTAAAAGAGATTGGCTCTTTATTATGAGGCAAAATAAAACGAATGAAGAAAATGAAGATCCAGAGATTTCGAAAAAAAGTTATACAATTTCACTATTAATGTCGGTTTTTATCAAGTATAATGTCGGCGTCTTACATTTCGCGCTCATTGAATTGTACCAAACAACTCTCTTTTCAGTTTTCGTAATGTTTTTTTTTCTAGTGTGTGTTGAACAGAATGTGTGAAGATGATTTTGATGAGGCACTTTGGTAGACACCAGATAGTCGCTTCGTGACTTTATCTCCCTTCACTTGCTCTTTCCTCTGTCATTTTTTATTCCTTTGAGTGTATTCTTTCCAGGGCTTTGAAGAAATGACAGATTTTAAAGAATAGAAGAGTCGAGTCATTGATAACGAAAAAAACATCTTGACTTGACTTGTTGCGATTCGCGACAAGAGAGAAAACTCATAAAGTGAAACTAGGAAAATAGATTACTTGATATTAGTTTCTCCCAACTCTAACAAAAGTATACATTTTTTCTTGAATTTTTTTCCCGTGTAAAAGTTAAAAGGAATAATTTATCTTAGGATGAAAGCCACAAGTTACTTTTTCCAGAAAAAAAATTATTCTTAGAGACTGAAAGTTTTCTCTCTTTTTTTCTAGATCAAAATCCAAACAAATATGAGTTTATTTTCCCCAAGCAATTCAGAAATATGACGGTAGTGGTATGCTCCATGTTATACATTATATATGACCGGTAGATAATTTTTTTGAACGTTTACCTCAAATAAACTTTTCCCCTAATGTTCCCATACTTCATATCGTAGTATCTACACATATTTACGTACATGCATATATGTACTTTTACGTCTTATTTCCTCTTGCCGTGTGCAACACTTTTTTATACGAATACATTTTTCCCTTCTCAGTTTCATGTCCCCATTTTCCTTGACTTTTTTCCGGGTGATGTAGTCCAAAAAATACGTATGGCTGTTTCCCTGGGAAGTAGAAAAAAGCTGGTTCAGCCGATTTGTCAGTAACGCATGCATACGTTCTCATGCCATGTAGAATCGTATTCAGGAAACCTGTGAACAAAAAAAAGAAGAAAATCTTGTGGCAAGGAATCGCTTGGGGGAAAAAGAGAAGAAGCCAAAGACAGTTCCAAGGAAGAAGCAATGTTGCACACTGGAGTGGAGTCAATTTTATTTGTTCCACTACTCCTAATACAGAAGAGGAATGAAGTGCGGAGGGAGACTGACAAACTTCCAATATAATAATATAGAACTATGTTGTCCTTCACACAATTCCAACTCTTTTTTTTCTTCCGTACTTCATGTTTCATACAAATGCCGTGCTTTTTCCTGCGATTTTTCTTCTTTTTTTCTACAGACTTCAACCCTCCGGGTCGGTTCATTTCAAATATTAAAGATGGGCTTTGAACAAGCAGAAAGCGGTTTCTCAGCTTGATAGTGGAAATAAGTGTGTTTTATACTTTGTTTTCCTGCTGACTGTTTAGGTGTAGTATGCAGCCAAATTTTCCAAGTGGAAAGAGAATTGCGTTGCAGAAAAAAAGATTAGATACTACTCAAGTAAAAATCGAAATAAGATGTCATGACCACACAACATCTCCCTTACGTTAACAATTCCTTGATCGTATTCCCTCCGTCTGTCCAAGATAAAATATTGAATAAATATGTAATGAGAAGAAAATCTGAAGAAAGGGAAGATAATGGAAGGAATGTAGGGATTACCCATTTGTGTATTTCCACCTGTCTTGTAGCAAACGAAATGAATGTCTCGTTTTCCCCTGAAAAATCTGTTTCGCCTGTCACTTAACTGCCAACAATGAACAGAGCAGTGACACAAAGATTTCACCCAAAATAAAAGAAAAATCAGATACTAATCTAAGGAAAAGGGAAAAACGTAATTCGTGAAATTGTAAATCCTCTCGTGGCATTAACAGTCATTTTTGTGGCCACAAATAAATAAACGAGAACGAGACTAGCCTTATTTTACCTGTGGCTTTTCCCCTTAAGCTTACAGTAGCTTCTTGCTTTCAAAGTTTAAACAAGATAATGGATTGGATGGGAATGAGAAAATGAGGAGAAAAGAAGAAAGATGAACGACAAAAATTTAGCTGTGACAGGTAAGACGAGCCTAATTTCTGTTGACGTTTTCATATTAGTCCCTGTTCAAAGAGTTTTTCTATTTCTTATCTCATGCCAAAGTATCCTTCAACACATTGTTCATAATCATGTTTTATCCTGCGGATATATTTACGTGAATCATTTTCATGAGGGAAATTCTATACGGGTTAGCTAGATCGACCTAACAAGTAAACTATCCCAACGAGTAGTCGAGAATAATAACGGATTTTGCGGAAATAAATCAAGATTTTCTAACACTACTTACATATACGGCTACGAGTGAAGTCTGGATGCCCATGGCGTTCCTTTGCTTAAGAAAATGCAGATGTTTGAAATCTACTCCAGTTTTTGTGTTGTTAAGCCTGGATTGAACTTTGTGGTTAAAGAGTAAATTTGTAATGAAACAATTGTATTAAAATGCCTCTCGTTTATAGGAAGGCTCTGACAAACAAATGCGTGTCACCATGATTTGGAATTTACTTAGATAAATTTCCTTCACATTTCTCTATTAGTCGTTGGGATGGTTTACTTGTAAGTTTTCTACTTTTCCTCCGTTTTTTCGGATTCGGTCAACAAAAGGAAAATAGACTTAAGTACAGTTCTAAGCCATAACAACACAAGTAGGTAAACAGGAAAAAAAGTAATTCGTCAGGGAATACGGGGGACATGTGACAAGGCAAGACAAGTATATCCCCAATATTCCCAACGCCATTAAGCTCATCATTTACAGAAAACTCCGCGCATTATTTCTTGTTTTCTTGTAAGTATTGTGCAGAAAAAAGTCAGTCTGCGGCATGCATTGTCATGGGATATTATCCCTCCTTACGAACAGATTCGATGAAATAAGCATGGTTTTTTGTAACCTTATACCATTAATTGCTACAATGAAATTTTTGCTGATTACAAGAATGTTTTGTAAGCAGCTTGTTCACCGCTGCAATTTTTTGCGTGACTCCTCCGGTTTTTTACAGGTCTTTTTAGTCCATGAAATATTGGTGTGCACCCAGCATGGAACTTCCTCGGAAAAGGCAGACAATAACGGAGTGGCTTGAAGCAAACCAGTGGAAAGTTGATTTCACTCTAATGCACTATCTCAACGCCTACTTAATGGAATAAAAATATAGAAAATGCCACGGTGTTACCATGACTTTAGGTCATGAATTGTTCGCGAATATTGCCTAGAATTGTGATGTTCATATTTCGGTGGAACATAAGTAAGTAGATATAGTGGAGGAAAAAGCATTGCATGGAGACTGGTGCTCTTTGTTACAATGCCTTATCCCATCATCATTATTATCATCGTGAACTAATGTTCAATGGGGATTGTTTAACTCCTGCTGCTCCTAAAAAGTAACTTTCGCTTGGACGGATGCAACCCAACCGCTGACTCTCAACGTTCAGTTGCTTCTGCACCCAACCATGTTGTTTACATGATTCCAATTTGTCTCGTGGAACAAGGAAAGAAACGTAACTGAATATTTCTGCTTACAACTCAGACAAAACGAAAGAAAAAAGGAAGAGGAAACTGGGTCACGACAAATTCTAAATTAATTGAACTTTCATGAGCTCATTTTATCTGAAAAGTACAAGCTCATCTCCGAATCAAATGTTCATGTTGATTAACGTAATTGGAAGAAATGCACCAAAGTTTTTTAAGGTATTTGCTAAATATTACATAGTCGTTGAGATGATCGCATTTTCATTGGATTTCAATTCGACATTACTCTCACCCAAACAACTAGGAGGTATTTTCGGGCTTTAAAAAAGATTAAGAGTTGTTCTGAAAAAAGCGGCTTATGTTTTATAGCTACGAAATAACGTAAATTAATCTGCTCTCCAGTTCAGACTTTCAATCTTTTTCAATCACCACCATATCGTCATCGATATAAATGGGAATGAAAAGAAAATTGGTGCATTACTGGGAGCACATCGACTTACCTATTACGCAATGACGCTTAAGTAGGAGGACAGGGAAATCTCATTAGTTCCCTTGCTTACTCTCCACGAACGAAATATTTTTTCCCTTTGGTTACTCAAATCAACATGAAAATCCTCTTTGGGGACTTTCAACCCTCTCTGCTCGTCACATTTGGAAAATATATCATGTAATGAAGTAACCTGCAGAATGAATGGCACTTCTACACTTCGTCCACACTGCAGGTAGTAAACACTACTCCTACTTGTGCGAAAATAAATGCCTTACGCTTACCTATTTTAACCCTGTAAGCGTTTTACATAATAGAGCAGTGAAACCGACATTATATTTAAGTGATGGAATGGAATAGAGAATGATATCGTTTTCATTTTTTTCATACCTTCCACCTCCATCACTACACCAAGTACAGGCATTAGTAATCTAATAAAAAAATCGCTTATATTTCTTTCGCATAAATTTGCAATATCCTTTTATTCCATCTAAAAAATTGAGTGAGTGTTTTTTGAGCGCCTTCATGCATGGCATGCAGGAGCAAGCGAATAGCACAAGCACTGTTGTTGGTTTGGCTTTTGTAACTTGTAACCTAGTTTCTTCATTGAAAAGGAGTCGTTTTTCTCTCGAGGATTGCCATTAAAGTATAGCATTAAACGCCGTTCACATGTTCTCATAATATGAGATTACTGCACTCTTGATATTGAAAGTAGTCTGTAAGTAGGGTTATTATTGGCCCTATTCGTGTCGTCTTTTGCAAAAAGCTCTCTGCAGGAGGAATATGAAATTAGGCAAGGATACAATAATAATCATGTGTGTGTATAAACTTGTGGTTTCAGTCGATTTCTCATGTAATGTGTAATATGTTCTTAAATATTACCGTCATATTATGTACCTACCCACTTACGAACCTACAAACAGCGACGCGTCACCTTGTCAGATGAAGAGATTGACAGCGCATTGCAGCTTGGAAAGTAAAGGTTTTATTGTAACATCAAGTATGGAAAATGGAAACACGGCGATGTCACTATAGTCCCTATAGTCACTCCAATAAAAAAAAGTTCTTTTTTTTATGTCATCATCCGATGATCAGTACAAAGCGAGAAAATAAACGTCGATATCGATGTAAAAAAATATGCATGTTTTTTATTATGACTTGTCAAAGGCTAGTCAGCCGTATTCCCCTTTTCTCATGAGTATTTGTTGTTGTTCTGTTTGTTTTTTTATGATGACAGCAACAAAAAAAGGAGGAGATGGGGGACGATCCCGCTGATGTTGATGACGTTGCATGAATCACATTATAATCTAATTCAGCATCATTATATCATCATCACATAACCAACCACTGCCAACTGCCACCGTCAAATATCTCGATGCCTATATGGTTGTGTTCGTATGCATTAAGAAATTGGGAATGCATAAAAAAGTTTTATAGGCACACACCTTTCTGGGGAAATATGGAGCATTATGGAAATAATGTGATTATGGAATGGAGACACAACACGACAATTCTCGGTGCCTCTGACTGACTCTGATGATGATGATGCGTAATAGGCATTACACACAAGTACATACATAACATGCGTACCTATTCCATTTCCAATGAGTTCGAGTTGGATGAGTGAGTCGAATGGTCTCACGAGCAGTTTGACAGGAATTAGGAATAATTGTGTTTTAGAAATGTATGCATTCATGAAGGTGGTGATTGTGAACTCGAGCTCGATTGAGTTATGGATTAAGTCGTGTTGTGAAGAAACGCTTGAAAACAGCACTTACATTTACCTGATTTTTTAAATCCAATTTTAGTTGGGCATAATAGAGCGCTCCTACTATTTTTTTGTGATTTTCCTCCTTGTTTTCGCCAAAAATATGATGGGAGAATTGAAGTGGTTTGTTGGCTGATGCCATATTCCTGTTGTTGTTGATGATGGTGCTCGTGATAATAGTAATGCAAGTAATACTGCTCTCGCTTTTAATACATTAGGCCAAGAATATGACTATTAAAATGTCGTTAAGTACAAGCGAGCAGAAAACGATGATGATGATGATAATAATGAGCTTTGCACACGCTGATTGCGATAATAATGACTACAGTTAGGTCGTCGAGTCGAGTTCATTTGGAATGGGCGACAAAGCAGATATATAGTACAAGTTCGTGCCTTACTTTTTTCTAGTTGACTTCACATATTGAAGAAAAATGAAAGGGTAGGCAAATGGAGATGATTGACTTACTGCTACAGACAGACGAATTGCAATTTGATTAGAACCAAATTTATTATGAAGCGATGGGATGAGGAATGAGGATGACTGAATAAGAAAATATAAAAATTGGGCTGTTTCCCTTCCTAAAAATGCATTAGACCTCAAATTATATGTCTACTTAGTACTTATTCTTATTATATAACATAAAATTTTGTTTGTGGTATCAATTAAAACATTTTCTGGTTGCGCGCATTAATTAGTGGCTGCTTAAGAAAACAATGGCATGACGGAAGGATAAAACCGTATTCGCTTGTACTTATTTTATTCATTGTTTTTAAGTTATAATATAATTTTTGAAAATTCAATTTTGCTCACTTTGAGGCGTCGCTAGTGCCTGTTGTTGTGTTATGATGCTTAGCGCTAGTCTAAATATACCAGTCATGTGATTGAAGCAATTCTAAATCAGAATAAAGCTTGTTAAAATTCAGGCATGCACCTATTAATTAGGTGTAGAGGTATATAATTATACTGACTTACAGCACAACCACATGGCTTAATCACAATCCTGATCCCGTTTTCTTCGTCAATCACTTCTGTAATGGCGTGCGCCGGAAGTGGACTAATTTCTGCCCAGACTGGACCTGGTAGCGGCGGTGACTGGTACTGAAATACGTTAACCCCGTGAATTGGTGGTGTCGGAGGTAATACTTCTGCTTCAGGCCCAGCATTGGCAACCTCTTCTTCCTCTATCACTTCTTCAGATGCATTTGCGTTAGTCTCGACGTTTTCGCCATCAAAGTCAAAGATTTCCTGACCATCGGTATTTTCTTCCTGGAATGGTATCTCTCTGTCAAGGATGTCTTCTGAATCCATTGGATTGGGAGCACGATCTAGACCCATTTTTGCTAAGATTGTACCACTATATTAAAGTGAAGTAAATGTTTTAAACAAATGATTATTTGAAGGATGATGGTTGAATTATTATTAGTCCTTTGAAAGGTTAATTAATTATGATAAATTACCAAACTATAATTTTGAAGTTGAAGGTGACTGGAGTAAAATTATTGTAGCCAAAAAAAAAACAGGGAGCTGGTTCCGTAGCGAAATGAATAATGTTGCTGTTTGGGCTTGCCAACTCACCGGCTTAGCGGAGCATTTTACTTTTCGCATTTCTTGGAAGCTGGTGTTGAACAAACCCAATCTAGGTCGAGTCTAACCATGTAAGCTCCAATTGCAATTAAATTCAAAATGGCTTGTATGAAGAATATACTATACCATGCAAAATTATGAGGCTATCATGTTTCAAACAGTACAATTGCACCCCTGTTCTATTGAAGTTCTTTTTATTGTTGATTGTCAACGAAGAAGACCTCGCTGTAGTATGTGTAAATGGGTTTGCTTAAATATACTTGGTCCCAAGCTTATTCCTCATGCCTCAGCGTTCACTTCACATTACCCAATCAGCAAAAGCCACGGTATTCGCGGATTTAAAAACTAATGACAGTTTTTTAAGGAAGGGTTGGCAATTACGCATTCACTACTTGCAGTAGTTTTCTACAAGTTTACAATAAGATCCTAACCCGGAGACAAGGACCCCGTTGGTTTTCAATTAGATTACTCTAGTTTGTTTGCTTCACTTATTATTACTTATGTATTTCAATAATCACGTGTCTTCCAGCCTTGATAATGCAAGGGAAAATAGTTATGCTAGTTAGATAGTATGGTAGCTGCCACGAGTAATTTTTTTCTTAATTGCACCGACACCAAAGTTCCGTGAGCTCTAGAATTTTCCGTTTTAACATGTCTATTATTCTTCAATGGTGATTTTATCGCTTTAGTAGATAATCTATCTATTAGATTGATATATTGCATTTCCAAAAAAAATCTCAATTTTTAGCATGGTATATATCATAGAGATGAAGTTGATGGAGATTTTTATGTATTAATTATGTCAAAATATTCAATTAGAGTTTATTCATTCTTCCCCATATCCTGATGTTAATATGTATAATGATCTTAATCAAAACAGCTTACAAAAGACTCAAACCACACTGAGACTAACAACGTTATATCTTAATCTTTGCCTGTAACATTATAATCTTTTCACTTGAGTAAACTACTTGTGTATAGCCTCATAACATTGTACGTGATTTTTTAAGGAAAGGAAAGGTGATCTTCAATAAAACCAGGATCCTTTCTTCTCCGAGGCTGATTTTCAGGTTAAATTTAAGGGGTCTAAGAACTAAGAACAAGATATATATGAGCATGTGTGGGAAACATTTTCTCTTCCTCATCACATTAACTCATTCTAATCTCAGTCCTAAAAATTGTGCTTCGCATTGCCCATCAACATTTTTGTGAAATTGATACACAGCATAGTGCCATCATCCATTATGGCAGTTAACCCATCAAACCTATGTATTTTGAACTGGATGAAGACATGATCTTCAAAAAATAATCATACTTTATCCCATCTTACGTATCCTTCCCGCCTGAGAAGAATGGATAATAATGGCTGGCATCCGGACTCTAGCTAGCACACCCCACACAGACAATTTTCATGATTTACCTGAGCACCACCGTCATCATCCTCTCTCTTATGCTCCCCTCCTCTTCCTCCTCCAAGAAAATGTTAGAGCCTTTATGCGAATTTGCTGAATTTGAAGGGATCTCATTTTTCCCCTTTCTTTGGAAAACGGTATAATAGAATTGAAAGTCTTGCTTTTCTTCCTGTTCATCTTTACTTGTGATGCTATCATTCCATCTATTCCACTTCGTGTGCTTCGTATAAGTGATTGGCTTATTTGCATGATGGTGTCGACTTGGGTGATGAGATCATCTTGTATGAATTACTTACACACTTTTCCCCAGTTCTTCTGATGCTTCTTTTTTCTGGAGACAAGAAGAAAATGCGCTGTGATCTTCGGTGTGAACTTAAGCTCGGCTTAGGAAACCGTGATGATGTTGGTCTTCAGCAGTAGTAGTGGCGACGGGATTTTGACTTCAGGGCTGGGTACAAAAAAAGGATCATGAAGATGTTATGACTCTTTTTTTTTAGTGGGAGCATCTCCTAATTTTTAATAATTTTAATGGAATTTTCCCAAGAGAAAATGGGAGATTGCATAGAAAAATGATGTATGCTTTCTAATAAAGGCTTACTTTCGTTTGTAACTTTACGCCCCTTATAATGGAGAAAAACTTCCGTCCCAACCAATTCGTATCTTATCTTCATCGCACTTATTTTTCCAAAAGCGTGGAGGAATAAAAAAATACAAAAGGAGCTTATTTCGCAAGGTTCTCCTAATATTTTGTGGCGATGGGATTTTCGCTTTTGCAATACCCACTGAATTTGTTTTTTTTTCTGTTTTAATAAATTTATACGGGTTGCCTTCTAGCATTTTGACCTAGTTAAAAAATACATTAGAATCAAAGTCGACTTAAGCGAGAAGAAGAGTCGCACCCGTCCTTTGAAGAATATATTACTAAATGTAGTGCATTGAAATGCAATATTGTCGGCTGCTACTGCAATCATTTTAAGAGAACAAAATTCAAGATTTTTTTTCTTGGAACATGTTCCGACCAATTTGAGAATATATTTACGGTATGATAGTCATATTTAATAGAGTTTTCCACAGCTTTTGGTGAGATCGTCCGCATTTTTCGTTGCCAACTCAACTCTATTCTCTGATCTTTTCCTTGTTGCAGCTCTTTTTAGCTGAAAGCACTACCAGGAAAAATGATTGGCGAGAGAGACTGTCAAAGTTTGTGAATCTAGAAATGTGTTGTTCTAAACTTGTTCCGTTTACTTTGTCTTTAAAAGTAATTTTCATGTCATGAATTTCAATCCAAGATACATTTTTATCATTTGTTTTCTTTCATGCTTGCATGCTGTACAAAAGTTGGGAAAGTTGAATTGCTGCATTGTCCTACATTATTTCTACTTTTACCTTTTAGACAAACACTGGGCGATTTACTTTAGAATAAATTTTCAGTCCTTTCACTCCGTGCTTGGAAAATGTACTACTTTTTTTGCTGCATGCTTCTCACTTTTCTCCCTTCTCCAGTTTTGCGTGCATGATGCCCTTGCTGCACGACTTCTGTAAATAAGTACAATGCACATACATACGTACTTATTTGCTGAAGTTGGTAGTACGTAGTGGCAGTGGTGGGTGAGTGATATTACAAAGAGAAGATGATGACGATGATGATGGGATGTCTTCGCTTGTAATCTAGGGTAATATGATATCATGTCAATGTGTATGTGAGAGTGTCATGCCAAATGTATTTTCTCTCCTTTGCCTCCCATAAAAAAGTATTCGTTCAAAAACAGTTTTCACAAAGAAAATGTAACAATTTTTATTTCCTTTGTGAGAAAGCAAGACCCACGAATTCAAACAGTGGATGGATATCCATTGATTCATTTTCTACTAGTCATGATAAAGCACACTCCTTACACATATACTGGACTTTCAAGTAATGTTGTAGTATTCGCAGGAAAGTAAAAGTATATTGATGATACACCACTTTCTGCTACCTCTACCTCACACGTTTTGCATAAACTGTATTTTCTTAAAAATAATATTACTACGAAGATAAAGTAAAAAATTTATCGTCCCCATTTTTCATAAAGCATAAAGGAGAAACGTGTATATAGGGGAACAGAGTGAGTAATAGTCGTATGGCATTATATCAAAGAAATAGTAGGTTGGACAAGGGATAAGTACATACAAATTCCTTCAAATTTAAAATTCCATGTTTCTTCACTGTCCTCCATAATTTAGTAGGTGGGTGGGCAATATGATTTCCATGCTCTTGTTATGTTGACGACTCTATTTATTTAGATGATGCTTGTCAAACAACGTGAAAAAAAAATTGTCGTTTGACGAGAAAAGTTCTGATTAGGTGACTCTTATTGTAAACTCAGAGCTCAACTTGAGTTTTAAAAAACCTGACGAGTTTGATAGAGGAGCATACTCAATTGAATTTTTTTATTGCAGTCATGGAGTCAGAACTACTCTACCTGACGTTGTTTTACGCTACGAAGGAGAAATAAAATAGCGCTTGATTTTTAATGGAACACTTTTTGCATGGGCAATTTGAATGAGAACAAAAGTTTTATTTCTCCACCGCGATTTTTCTTGGAAGTTGCTACAAGCAGAAGAAAATATTAATTGAGACTTTACAAAATTCCTTTCCAACAACTTGCTCTACCTCTAGGTTTACCTAAAAATATAGTATATTTTTACAAATAATGTTTAAAGTATTATTGGCAAGAAAACTCATGTTTCCGCGGCAAATGCTTGTGTCGAGAAGAAATTACAGGGAAGAATGTTTCGTCATTACATGAATATTCATATTACGATATGTTGAGAAGACAGAAGACATCTTGTTTCTTCTCTACTACTTAGCCAGAAAGTACATTTTTTTCTGGTGGGTTCTCTTTTAAACTGAATTTCTCCTGAAGAGGCCCCATGGTACCGCTGGAAAGACGGTAAAGCACTATTTCATTTCTTAAGGAGGAAAGTACAACAGTGATGAAAATAAAATGATGATGGGAATTAAGACAGGTCTACTTTTTATTACTGTTTTCTTCCCTAAAAATGCAAAGATTACATGTCTTCCATTCTTCTAAGTTGGAAAGGGCTAATACATTTTTCCTTAAAAGAAACCAACTATGAAGTATTTCGATTCACTCGTTTGAGTATTTTCTTGGATAAATAGAAGGAAAAGTTGTAAAATATCGTTTTATTTTCTATTTTAAAACAGGTGCCAGAGAAGAAACAAGAGAAGGTGAAGCTGAATACTGTTTTGTTGGCCTGGCTTCAGCTTCAGCCTTTGTCGTTAGTCCGAAAAGAAGAGAAAAGCACATTTTTCCTTCTTTTCAAAGTTAAACCCATTTCATATAAACGTGAGCAGCGGGGAAGTGGCTTGTTTTCTAGAGGAATGGTCCAGCAGAAGCAGCAGTCAGAAGAGGAACAACACTATTAGGTATTATTACCCTTTTTTCTATTATTCCACCGTGTCTTTCCCATAAAGCTTTTCTTACCTTAAAAATGTGAAAAAATGGCAGCGGAAGGAAACAAGTGTAAGTACACTTTTCTCTAGTTTCATGAGTACAGGAGTAGGCAGTCAAACTTCTTGTAATATTCATGTGCAGGTAAAAATGGAAGGAAAGGAAGAAAGAAAGGAAGAGAATTGCCGACATGAATAAGGAATAAGGCTAGCTGGTTTTTTTTCGCATTCTTTTTTTCTCCAATTCCCTTTATATTTCTGCTTATCGTCTTCCCCTCTTCGGCAATGTTTACGTCTCACTTTCCACGCTGCATACATATTTTTTTACAAAGTTGTTTTTCCTATTTCCTTGCAGAATTCGATTGAAGTGAACAAATTTCCAATCTTTCTTTAGACGAGTTACTTTTCAAGAGGACTTACATTGCCTACATTTTTTTTCCTATTGTGCTTTATGCATTTTATTGCGTGGAATTCATCTGAAACTTCACTCTTTGGATGTTTTCATGCTGATGACGTTGTCTTTGGGTAGGAGCATGCATGCAGTGTTCTCACTCTTGTCCATATTATACCGCCTGCCATAGCAATCACCATCAGCGTCATCACCATCATCCTTAAAAATGAAAGAAAAAATAGTGGTGGTGAGCAAAGGTGAAACGGTCCATTTCATTTTCCTCGATCAGCAAAGCTAGCAAGGAATGTGTTGATGCAAAAATCATTTTCCTTTATTTCCTCCCCCGAAAACTTTTATGCTCTCTTCACCGGCAATCAGTACACGGGACAGGAACGAACATAAAAATCTTAAGGAAAAAGAGTAAATTTCTTTTTCTGAGTTTTTCTCTCTGTTTCCACTCAAAACCTAGAGATTGACAGGGTTTCACCAAAAAACACATTCTCACTCAAATCGCATCGGCATATAGGTACCTACTATTATTGCCGGCACATATAACATCCAAGCCCGCTCGTACATGCGGAATAAGTGTTATAAGCTGAGCAGAACATTTTCATTAATGACTTCAACATGAAATGCCAATTTTGCCCGCGTACACGCCACAGTTTTCAAGAGAAAACATGATACAATGAGAAAAAATTGGGCCTACAAAGCTACTTAAGTACTACCACTACCACTACATATGATTGCACACAGGTGCAATGTTAAAAATCTGGGTACAGTATTGACAGTTACCTAGGTTTCTTTTCAACGCAGACATAGGTGCCTACATATTTCACATCACACATTTCTTTGTGGTGATGATGACTTTAAAAGTGAAAATACGGCATGGGAGAAGTGCGGAGAAAAGAAATACGTGCATACAAGCAGTAAATCAGGATTATGCGTCTTTTCGCCATTACCACTCCTTTATCGAAGCTCCATACACAAAGTGAAACATGAATCTGTTTCCAATACATAGAATATTTCACTTATGCCAACCAATTTCAACCTACAAGTATGTGAGAGTCATCAATAAATACTGGGCGTAGGAAACATGTAGTAAATCGCCATAAAACAACGGAAAAGAGAAGGGTGGAACGGTGGGAGAAGAAAACAACAAAATAAACTTTTTTTATTTCGTTCTGCAAGACATTATTCAAAGTTGACTTAATGCCTGGAGTTCATTCATAAAATAGGACATTAAGTCAGGAATAAAGTCAAGCTGCATGTGTGTTTTTTGTCAACTCAAATTATTATATGGGTGGAAGGTAATTAAGCTTGACAAATAAAGAGATCATCAAATTAAGCCGGGGTGGCTTTCCCTTTTAGAGGCAACGCACACAAATGCGACAGAAGAGATCTTTCTCGGTTCTGCAAGTCGAGTGGCAAATAAATGCTATAAAAAAGACAAGACGAATGCGAATGAATGGAGCGATATGCTCCCATTCAGCAGAACGAAGAAAGAAAAGTAGGAGAACGAGTCGAAATTTACTTGAGTGAATGTGAATCGAATCTAGTGTTTTGACTAAAATAACGCTAGCGAAAAGCTAAGAAGAAAACTTTATTTTTTCAATGCTTTCCATTCCAGCAGCGGCCTACCGAAAAAAGCTAGAGCATTTGAAAGCACGTCATTAAAGTCATTTGTAACAGGTCGTAACTCACTTCAGAGAAAAATATTGTTTTCGCTTCTCTTCAGGGAAGTGAAAATGGAAGAGAAAAAATTAATCACAGGGAGACCTACACACCTATTTTACCAATTAGCGAAAACAGTCGAGGATCACTCTTTTTATGGCAGTCTTTTGTAAAGATTAATGCGATTGTTTTCTGAAATAGGCCGGCTCCTATAACCACCATGTCACAATTTAGCTTGTTGTGCATGCAAAAAAGAAAAAAACGTTAGTAAAAATTATTGAATTTGTGTGGACAAAGAAAACCAATGAAAAATTTAGTGTCGCCACTATACTCATCAATTCCAATATGGATTTTATTCGAAGTTTCGTGTATATTTGCATAGGAAATTGCAAATCAATTTTATTGCATTTTGTCATGATTAACACACATTGATATATAAAACAGTCGAGCATTGTTTCAACGTCTCGCGAAATATATTAGGTATATTCCCAAGCGTTTCCCTCAATTGATACAGCAAGATGTGTCAACAAGAACTGTCCATGCCAAACATCATTATGTTCACTGCAGCAATACTTGTTTAAATTTAAGAAGACATGAAACAGCAACAGCAACTTTTTAAAAAGTATTCTAGTGTAATGCTTAAAATGTAAAAAACTAGGGAGCAAAAGGATAAGCTTGGCTTGGGGCAATGCGATGGATAAATTCATTGCAGCAGCTACTTATTACCGTATACTGAAAGAGTTGATTGCAAATCAGCCGTCCTTTTATCTGCAGTTTATGATGACGTACTTTCAAGTGATGTACATATATTACTATTACTAATACAAAAATTTGTTCAGGAGGAAAACTGATGATCGTGGTGGTATATTTAATTGCTTGTTCCAGGGTCTCCTTGTTTCAGGAGATCAATTAAAACGAAATCGCCAAATCAAACGGACAATGTTAAGACAAGAAAAGTGAATGTAAAATTCATCATCAGCAGCATTGGCACCCTTTAAATGATAGTTTTGCGATTATTGTCTCGCATTGCATGCCCTACCTGTAGTAGCAGGTTAGTCATTGTCATGTGGAAAATCAATCGGATGACCTTGGTTCTGAATACGCGAAAAGACGACACGAGAATTTTAGGTTTTTAGGCTGATAGTAGTTTATGGATTACTAAATGACTTGCTTTATTAACACCTGGGAAAGGATGTCGATATAAGCTAGCTGGTCGAAAAAAAACAAGGCGTTTCTTAGTCCAAAAATCAATCTAGAAGGCGTATATGCATTCAAAATAATTGTATACATAACGTGCAAATTCAACCGTTCCATTTTGTCCCACATTTTTTGCCGATAATGGGAAAGGAGTAGTAAATGACAATAATAATCGTAATCATAACGGTAATGATAGGATAATATAGTGATGTGTACAAAATGAATTTTCATTTTGTGACGCAACAAAAGCGACGGCACAAACGAAAACAGTTGAAAGTCGGGTCGGCAAAAAGAATCATTGTCGCCCGCTTTATTTCTGCTTTGCTCACCGAAAACAATATTGAAGAGAGAAAAAGGGTAGTTGGTTCCAGGGAAGGAATGCTTGAAGGGAAAATGAAGAAATTTATTGTTATTTGCCATTAGTATTAGCCGAGTGTTTGTAGTTACCCAGATTGGTGTGGGAGCTCTCCCGCTCAGACACTATATACTATATTGTTTCCAACCGTAATATTTGATGATGACAATGATGATATGCTGTTGTGTATTCCGTCTTCTGGAAAAAAAGGAATTGGAATTGTGAGGTGTGGAGGTTCCTTTCCTTGCAGAAAGGAAAAAAAAATGGTAGTTCTCCAATTGCACATAAAACTTTCATGGAGTCTATTCAAGTGAAAGTAAGTCTTGAGTGGTGCTGGTGGCACTCGCAATACAGCTTTGGGAATACACGAAATGGAGGAATTGAACATATTATAAGTTGATTGCACATAAGAGTATACAGACGTATATGCAATGTGTCTGTCTACCCAAAAAAAGTAAAGACAAGAAAGAGAGGAAGTCACTAAAAACGTTCATTTTTGGTACGTTACTCAGACTTCTATTATTGCACTTTGATACTTATTTTTTTTGAAGCATTAACTTGAAGAAAACAATGGGAGAGACATGGAAAAGAAAAGGTTTTATTTTCTTTGCTTAAGTATAACTATCATTTTGAAACTTACTTTTTTGTGGAATGATCAGGTTAAAGCTTTTAAACACCTGGAAAAGAAGCTAATAAAAAGATCGTTATTCCTCAAAACCTTTGTGATTCTTGTCAGGGGTAAAAGGCTACTAAGCAAACTGGCGTGGGAGTAAGGTAAAATATATTTCGGGGCAAATAGATTTCCATTTTTTACGGCGTATGGAATAAAGGTATCGGACAAAACGGCAATAAAAAAGACAAAGGGCTCATGTTTTCCATTCATATTTTATTCATGCTTTATTGCTTTAACAAAGTAGACTAAACTGATCGTAGAAGATGATAAAGGCTAGGAATAGGAATTAATGCAAGATTATTACAATGGTAAGTTGTATTCAAACAAAAATAAAAAAAATGAACTGCAAATTTGAAGCAAAAAAAAACGTGAAAGCCCTGCTTAATTTTTAAATTAAAAAAATCGCAGTTGAAGAACCTGAAATTGTGTATCCCATCTTTCTTTTTCCTCCTTTGAGTCTCAATATCTGCCCTAAAGCGAGGAAGCTTTATTGAAAACTGGCTAAATCAATTTTTCGTGGATCGAAAAAAGTATTCTCTAGCTCAAATTGAAGTTGTTGTTAGCATAACGTTCACGCTTCCGAATTGTCAGTAAATAAAAACTAGATTAAAATGGCGATTGGGTATGGGAACTAATGCCACTTAAACCTGGATCACAGCTGTTTGCAAAAAAATACTATATAATTTTTTATTGAACCTGATACTTAATTCAAATTCTTTTGCTTTACAATAAAAAAAGATTTAAAAGGCAATTTCCAAAGAAAAAATGTAAAGATGAAGTTATATTATCTGTGCTGGTGGATGCCTTTCCCTCATCACATATATCAGCGCATTGAGTGCAATGAGGCAAAAGGAACGCGAACGTGTATTACTTCATCCCTTTCATTATAGCAATGAAACACTTGATTCCATATGATATTCTTTGGATAACTTTTTTGTTCCATAAGCAAAGTTAAATAATATGCTGAAGTGGAAACAGATGTTCCCTCAACGTCTTTGTCTTTGTCTCCACTCATCCTTAAGAATAAATAATACTCTTTTGTTTGACACTTGGTGTTCGCAGCGCTACTTTCCTGAATGAAACGAGCAAGAAAAAAACAATGAATGAAGTTGCACAGCATCCTACGCAGATTTTTTTATCTGCTTTTCATACTCTAAAGTTTTGCTACTTCCGAAGATGGAATAAAATTGGTACATATTGGGTGGCAGTGGTGATTATGATAATAGACTAGATAACATAATTTGAGACTTTATAAGGTTTGGTTGCTGATTTTTGCAGCGTTTGCTAATATTTAAACCGGAATGTAATGTTCGGATTTCGGATGCAAACATTTTTATATCGTACATTTTAGAGCAAAACTGCTTATAAGATTAACAAATTTTTGGAGTTTGATCCATATGCCATTGCAATAGTAATACATGAACGCATCGAAATGCTTAGTATCTATTGGAAGAAAAAAATTGCGTCAACAATTCGCGGAATGAGCCCTAAGCTAATCATTTATTAGTGCTACATTACGAGTCCCATAACAGCTAGAGTCGCCATCATTTCTTTAAAAAATCATCCCTGCCGATTCAATTTTTTTCTGCTCATTGCTATCTGTTATCGAGGACGTCAAACCAAAGCAACGAAGAAGTCTGAAGGAGGAAGTAAAAAAGTCAATGCCCTGAAGTAAAAAAAAGACGTTTAAAGCCTCCCTCCTTTTTAAATAGCAGAAATATTCGAGTAAGTTTGAGTGAGCAAGCAAGCGTTAAAGAATGAACAATTCGCGAGAGAAGGTACACACGAAAATCAACTACAGCTTTATTCTACATTCAGCTCAGTCAGTATGTCAGTCCGTTACTGTGCTAATGTAGGTAGGTAGGTATTTATTTCTCGACGCCTCCAAAAAAGATTATATAACTCCGATGATAACAAAGACGCAGCAGGAGCGAGAAAAAAACTTCACTCACTCTCATTCTCAATAGAGCAGACTTGTATCAGACACTGGGACTGGCTGACTCTTTATTTCATTGTCGTAATCATAATCACAAAAACTGCAATCGTTCGTCCGTAATCAAAAAGTGTTGCAAAAAAGGGCTAACGTGAGAATCAGCTTTACATGCCTTACCTGCATTACCCCATCATCAAAAGGTATTATATAAGTGGATAATAATATGTTTTTATGTTGGATAGAATGATGATGATTTTGATGAATTTTCCTCTGTGGTGTGCTATTGGTTGGTACGTTAAGACTCCATATACATGGGTACTAAAAATGCAAAAATAAGCGACGCTTTAAAAGCGTGACAGTGAATGCATAATTTAGTGAGCACAGTCTAGCTATTCTAGGCTTGATTTTAGTCAGGTTTTTCATATTGAATGTAGCGTAATGCAGCGAAAAGATAAGGATTTTTAAAAAAATGTGGGTAAATAATTAAATTCTAGAGTTGGACTTAAGCACGCTTACATTTCCATTTTATATTGTTAAGGCATCAATTATTTTTAAAGGATTTTTTCCCTTCAGATTTGCAAAGCATTAGTCATTCGAAAAGAAAAATGACGGAGCGAATAATGCATTGCACTGCCTTGGTCTATAGTCGTGCTTTTTATTGTTCGCCACAAAAAGAGATGTTTAATTTGGAGTCACTTCGTTAGTTGAACAACATGAATGGATGAATGGATTGTTGGATGGCTGGTTGACGATGATGATCGAATTTGGAATGAATAGCTGAGAGGAAAATAATGAACATACATACATATTTGTTGTCCTTTGAAAAATTACATGACATGGCTTTTTTTTATCATGGAATTGAGAGTAAAAGGCATGCTTACCTACTTTCTGCTCGTGGCTCAGAGTTACATAAGCGTAAAATTCTGTTTGATGGGGCGAAAAATACAAAATGTGAATACGAAATTCACTGTTGTCTTACCATACTTCCGAAAAAAATTAAAAGTCATTTACCATTCCGTGTGTGGTTTTCCTGTGTCGAATTTAAATGCAATTATTAATCGAGTTTGCATCGAATTGAACATTCTTTGTGAAATGAATTAAATGCAAAAAAAAGCGCAGCAAAGTACATGCGCTCACGCATGCATTATCTCATATTGTATTGCTTCTGCAATTGCATATGATTGCAACGTAACGGTTCTTGCAACATACATGTGATACAAGCTACACAGCCTGTGGTGTTGTAATCGCGATTGTTACCTTAGCCCATGATAGCCGGAGGGCAATTTAGAAAGTGAAATCATCATCATAACAAAACAACCACTATCTAGATTAACTTTACAATAGTTTAGATAAAAAGAGACTTTGAATAATGCAACTATAATGCAATGTTGTCCTTTTAATGGATCGAGTGAACGTAAAGTTATGTCTGGCATTTCATTCCATTACTACTTACCTAGTCACCGTCGTAATAGTCATTGATGGTACATTGTATGAAATAAGTATTATTATAACTCTGATAATGTCATTCGTGATGATGGTATTGATGATGATGATGATGATGATGGTGATAGTGATGGTGGTGGGAGCGTCGTAAATCTGTTGCAACTTGATTGCATTCAATTCATATTGGTATTGCTATTCTTTATCGTGCAGGTACATTCATAAATTTCTGTAGGAAGCTCAAAAAAGATTGTTTTGGGATTGGGATTGTGAATGAATTGAGGCCAAAAGTAAAGCATCTACGAGACAGCAGAGCTTTTAAAAAGCTCCTCATAATTTTTGTGTGTCGCAGCAGGGCTGGTAAAAAAATTTATACTCGACATATTAGCTCATTACTGCAAGGATATTAGTACAGTCAGAAGTAGATTGTTCATGCATGTGTCGTGCCTAAATTATATGCAACAACGGATTATGTAAAATACACTGTTACACACGTTTGCTTATTTGTAGTTGTTACTTTTCAGTGAATTATTATGATATTTTCGTGGTAGTGATAGATTCTTAATGAATGAGATGGAAAGGGAGAGAGAGAGGAAAACTTTATATCATATTATGGCCTCTACATTATGAATAATATGAGGAATGAAGATGTGAGTGATTCCAAGCAGTGAACAGGATTTTTCCAAGCAGGATTTTTTAGCCTCGCTCGTAATTTATTCATTCATTCATCTGTCCGTCCGTTCATCCATTGAACAAAACTTGATGATCAACTTGGAGCTGAAAAAAATCATGTCAATTTTGCATACTTTAAAGTCATTTTCAGAGCCATTTGATAATAATGATGAGAAGCGAAGTCAGCAAGCAGCCCTAGTTCTTGTTGTTTTGGCCTAGTATTAGACTATTTGGGATATGTTTAGGAGACCGTGGAAGATTTGTCACTGCAGCGTTTTATTTAACTCCTTCCCTCTCTCTTGATCGCTCCTTTTCCGTTCGTCGCCCAAAAGAAGAGCCTCGTTATGAATGAAATGAGTCAAGCAATACATATATTCTGTCTTGTCCATGGCAAGAAACCCTTTTGTTTTCATGATGATCATCATGAACATCGTGAACGACGATAATGATAAAAAGGGAACGACATCATCATAGTCATCTAAAAGCATCTGTGCTTTCATCATCATAATCCCTTTTTTCGCAAAATGGCTTTGTTACGTATGAAGACTGAAAAAAGGATTTTCTTGTATTGTTCCCTCCGTTCTATAAAAATGCTTAACGGATTTTTGCAAATGAATGCGAATGCGTCGTTTCAGAAGAATATGACGGTGGAAAATGTATGATCCCAAAAATGAAAACAATCTACGTTGTCGAAGATTTTACTAAACCAACTGCACCAATAACAACATTAGCACCACAAAAAAGAGTGTATGCATATTTTAAAAACACGGTAAAGGAAGTCGGAGTTGGAACCGTATACAAAAACTGTTTTGCAAAGTGCCTCAAGGGATTCAGCAAGCTGAATACAAAGCGCTGCTTCGCATATAAAAATTCTGGGTTCATAAGTTGAAACGGAATGCATGAGCAGATGAGGAGACGAAATGCACAAAAAAATTCAAATAAAATAATAGTTTTTCCGTCATTCATTCACTCGATTGCACTTTTTTGTGCACGAAATACTTTCAAATTCCATGCTAAATTCAAACCATTCACCTAAAAACATAAAGGTAATTTTTTTTAGATTTGTAGAAATAAAAATGCAATAAATTTTTCTCGTATAGGAGGATTCAAAAATAAAAGGTTTTATGCTGAAGCTGTTCCCAACGCTTGGATTTTTCCTCTTTACTATTACGTTTTTTATGCGTTTGCAAAAATGGAGAATACGTAAACAGGAAAGTCATTTTTCCTTTGACATTATGAAACACACGTGCAAAAGAAAAAAAAAGTTTTGCAAAGGTTTGAGATGTTTTTAAAAGAGTATTGAAAATTTTATTTTGCGAATAATTTGGTATACCTATAAGTTTAGGGTTTCAACTGTGCTATAACACGCATAAATGTGGTTAGTGTTGAGCTATATTATGGTTTAGTTTAAGCAAAAAAGAGAAACATTTAGTTTTCAGCACACGCTAATACCATAATATTTTTACTTTTTAGTGTACATTCACTTAACACATTCGCACGTAGGTAAGTAACTTTGCTAGAAATATTTATATATATATTTTTTGCCACGTTTCGATTCATCGCTACTTCCTAATGGGCAGTGTCGTCGTTCTTGATTTTGCGCACTTCCTAACCATGATTTTTTTTTGTCGGCTGTGATTCGAATTTAATAACTTGAGAATAGGAATTTAAGCGAGGTGACACAGTTGCAAGAATCCATTCACCACTTTGTTGCGTTGGGATACAATCTTTTCCATTTGACGCACAATGAAAACCAGTGAAGCGTTTAAGAGAGAAGGCTTTGAAAGCATTTTTGGACGAACAAATATTACCGTATTTGACTGAAAATCAATAGGTAAAAGAAAGGAGCTGTAAAAGCTTCTCATAAAAATGTATTCTGTGTTGCGTTGATGTTGACTGTTATTCTCTGATTGTGAATGTGAGTATGATTCACTAGCATTCGGATAAAAAAATTGGACTGTTAGTGATTACGAGCAAACAATCCATATCACGAAGAATGACTTCCCCAATCAATGCTATTTCCATCACATTCCATGTCCTTCTTATTCTGAGTTTCTTCCTTTTTTTGGTAAATGCCTCCGTACTTATAGACTGTGGAAAAACGGAAATGTAAGTATTAGATGACAATGAAGGCATTATTGCAGATTGTTCACGGGGGAATGAAACAAAAAGCGATGAATGTTTTGATCTGATGTGATTTTTCTCTCATGCTGCTTTATGAATTGCATGACGGATCTTTTGTACGATAATGGAAGAAATAAATTGCGTCAAAAACCCCGATTTATGTAAGGCAATCCTATTGCAGCAAGTTACAGTGGTTGAAAGGAACTCCGACCGTTTGCGGTTTACGGTTTAGCCACAAATTTCTTTAACCTTTTTTATACATTATGTCATTGACTGGGTCAAACAATGTTATTGTTTTCCTTCATGGTGAACCGGACTTGACATTCCACGAATGTTTTTTTTTTCAGAGGTAAAATACTTTTTTGCTTGAGATTTTATTTATCCAATTTTCTAGTAGAGCATGGTATTTTACCCTATCTTAAAGGGCAAGCAATAAAGAAAGCGGCTCTCTTGTGCTATTTCTTGTGTTTGCGTGTGTACTTCCATCACATCATTTTTAGGTTGTGTGTGGAGCACGAGGAAAAGTTCATGTTGATCCTGAGAACCACGAAAGGAAAGAGGAGATGAGAATGATGAGGTGATATAATGGGTGATGGTAACTTTATCCTCATCAGATTAGCTCCGCCGCCGAAGAAAGTGGAATTTGAGAAGGGAAGTGGGAAAGACGGAGCAGATGACGATGACAAGAGTATAAGTAAAAGCTGAGGAACAAGAAAACACGAGAAGAGAAGAAGAAAGTGTAATGAAGCAGAGCAGTGACTTATGCTGCCTCTCCTCTTCTCTCTCTCTCTCCTTCCATTCGACTTTAGGCCTGACCGGGCCTATTCATCCAGACTAGACCCTTTCCATAACCTATTCCATGGGGAAACTCTGGTGGGGTAGTAAGTAGTAAGTGATGTATAGGACCGTTAAAAAGTTACTATGTCGTGATCGTGATGACGACGATGCGATGATGACGATCAAGCTCTTTTCTCGTGCCTTTGAAAAACGGGTTTCGATTTAACCATATATGATCATAATAAATAAATAGTGTGTGCAATGCCATTTATTCGTTTCCCTATTCTCAAGTTTTGCGGTCGACCTCTTCCCTGAGCAAAAATTGTAGACTTTATGCCTTCACCAAAACACACAGCCTGCATTAGAGCGGAGGAAAAGCCATTTTTCAATTTTGCACACTGCGAAAAGGAAAACTGCACTTTTCCAGGGTGAAGAGGAGGTGGAGGACGATAAAAGACGCTAGAGAGAGAAAACAACCTCGATCTTTTTCCCTCCTTCTCAAAATTCATTCTTCCTCTTTAAATGTTGAGCAACTTTTTTTATCTTGGGATTGCTCTTGCTTCTGGTTACTTCTGCTCCCACTCACTCACTCACTCTCTTCTTATGCCTCTTTCAAAAATAAAATAAGATGACGTTGTGAATTTGAGGAGGAAAGAGGAAGTTTTGCTGGGGTCTAACTAAAACGAGCTTTGAAAAATAAGTTTTTTCTTCTCGGCTTTCCAAACATCGTCATTGTGTAGCCACAGCTACCATCATGAATTTGATGATAATGATGCTCTTCTTTACTTCCTCTTAACTATAAAACAATTTCAAATCCTCTTTTCAAAAACTTAATTTTTTGATGTTGATATGAGGCCAGCTCATATTGTCTAACAATAAAGACTGACTGACTGAGACGCTCATTTTGCTGAGCTTTATTTATTGCGAGTGTTCCGAGTGTTTTTGTGCACGTTTTGCACTCATGCTTTTTTTTGCAACGGTAATGATGTGAACGTCACCAAACGCACCAAATGCCGTCATCATCATCAACATCAACATGATCACCCTTTTAGTTCAATTGGAAGTTACCGATGGTATAGCATTTCCTTTTCATTATGAAACCATTGAATTGAAAAAGGCTTGAGCTATATCTAACTCTTTTTGTCAACATTATCATGATCACGTGAAAATAAATACTTTGTTGTGTGTTGTGTGTACCTAACCCAACATGATTTATATGGAGGGAAGAGCCGCAGCTGTTTTGTTTGCACAATTTCAACAACGATTTAAAACCACATGCTTACTTACAAAATAGCTCGCTTTTTGCACTTCCTCTCCCACATGCTTCTTTTGCTACTACCACCGCAATCTTCTTATTATTAACTGTCATCGTCATCATCATCGTACTCCTTCAAAGTACTTGCAACTTCCTGTTTGGCCGCTTCCCTAAAAGATTACGTGAGATTCAAAGGAAGAGAGAAGAGGAAAATTGACTGCGACTCGGAACTCAAGTGGCTAACAGTTTTGACATTAGACAAAAGCAAACAGTGGGACACGTCCTCTCCGACATACCTTTTCCTTTTTTTTCTAAATTTAGATAGTGGCGGTTTTTTTTTGCGGAGGCCCATCTGGAATTATGATTCCACTCTTGTAAAAGTAATTTTACCATGGTTGAAACACCCTCGATCTGAAGTGACCAGCGTATTTTAAAATGGCAAAAAACTACTCATCCTTTTTTCGATTCATGTAGGGAAAAGGGCCCATACATTATCTGTTGGTTTTACATGCCTCAAAGCAAAGGCAAAAGGGAAGACCGCACAGTCCAAAGTCAGATTCTCTCGTTTTTCTTGCTTGAAGATTAAGGAGGAGAAACGTGACAGGCACAAATAAATTGTGTAAAGAATAACGTGGACTATTAAAACATTGTATCACACAAGTAGACTACCATATAGCGCCTTGTAAGTTTGTAATAAAGGCAATGCATGAATTCATCGTTGTGTATGTCTGTACCTTCGAACTAGTCTTCCTTCTCTCGTGCTCCTGCATAACCAAACCAGCAATATTATGCAATTTCTTTTTTGCAAAGGAAACGAAACGTGATACGTTGTTGCCTTCTTTGAAAAGGGTTAGTCTCTGAGCTCTTGTGTGATGCAAAATTAGGTCGTCATCATCGTACTTTTTTTTCGTACGCAGGCAAGCAAAGTCTATGCTTCATAGTACATTTTGCAAGGTATTTTAAGTAAAAAATAAGAATCCCTTTTTTATTATGTAGTAAAGCGAAAGTTTTTTATTCTCTCTTTCAAAAAAAAAAAAAAAAAAAAAAAACAGGCAGGCGTCGGATATCGGATCATTTTCATGTTTCTCGAGTCATTCCTGCTCATACATATACACATTTTACTTCATGATCAACGACACCATAATCGTCAAACATCACATGGAATAGAGAATAATAACATGGTTTTATGTTGATTTGATGAGCTAAAGATACGGTTCACATGACACATGTCATAGCAGAATAAACACCAAAGTTTATTATTTCGCTTCAAGTCACCCTCCGCTCAATTCAACCTTTTTATTGCTAAAATAAGACCTTATTCTTTTGCACAATTGATTTATATATCTTTACATGGATACTTACATGATGTATAAGGAAACTTGCTGTTAAAACATGTTGTCTAATTATCACATTATACATAATATGAAATAATATATTTTTTTTTTAAATTCTTTTAATAAAAAGACTTTCGTTTTCATACGAACATTAGTTACTAATAGGACACGAAAAGGAAAAAAGGAAAGGGTGAGGACTATCACTGAAACAGCTTCAAGCGTTTTTGTCTGTTCATGTCATATGCCGATAGCATCTCTCATTTTCTTCACTCTTTGTTTCAAACTTTATGAGTGAGTGCGTGAAACTGAAAATGAAAGGATTTTCATAAAAATTTACAACTTTAGTTCGTCTAGAAGATCTCTTGATTAAAAGAGTGTTATTACTACTGCATAATACTATAATGAAAGACGTCTTCGTCAGAAATGAGCAAAAAAGTCTATTTTTAAATGTGGTTTAAATTGTGTTAGCTCTCTCCTCATCTTTCCCTCTCATTTTGTTTCCTTTTGCAAATGATGATGAATGTTCTTGGAGATGTTGGATAAACAATATCATCTTCCAAGATCGAATAGTAAAACTCACAGTCTACTCTTTTTTACTGGGTAGTTTCGCAAAATGAAAACGTACTCTACTTCAACTGTATTCGAAAGAAAAGCTCTGGAGTAATTAAAACGCGCCCTGAATTTCAAATGAGAGTACTGAAGAATTTTCGTGCGAGAGACTTATACAGTTTCTTTCTTCAATATTTCAGCGATCATTTTGATTCGATTAGAAATTAGAGAATACTGTAGAGCAAAGCAAACTCTTGCTGTTAGGTTAGCAATCGAAGGCGAAATTGAATCCAATTTTGATAGAAATACGTATATTTGCGTACTTAATGATATAAGAATCATACAACCATATACCACCCATTACTACGTAAAAAAAGAGAAAGGGGAGAAATATGGGCACCTACTATTGCCGTTGCCACACACTGGAACGATTAATTTCCTGGCAGAGAAAAGAAACGCATACTATATAATATGGTCATTCTTTATTTTCTCCAAGCTACACATACTCCAACGGATTATACGGAAATAATCTAAAGAGAGATGTGATGTGATGATTGTAAAGTGATAATGGCACTGTTACATTGAAAAAGGCGGATAGAACTATTACATAGAAAGTGTTAACCAACCATAAAAAAGATTTCTTCCTCTCCTCCTCGTCGTTAAATAAGCTTTTTCCAGAGTCAAAAGAAAAACCAAATCATGTTGATATCGAGATAGTGTTCTGACTCTCAAGATGTACAGATCTCGAACTACTCTCTCATCTCACCGTGCTCGTAGAATACATACCTCTGTCTTTTGGTGGACGTTGGACTCATGTAACGTCGCGGTCTTTTCTTTCTTTTCTCTCACACAAGTCTCATCTCATTTTCTCTATGTGTATGTGCTCTTCACTCCACTATAGAAGCAGAGAGGGAACGACTTAATCCTATCCCTTGACAAGTAAAAAACGGATAATTTTTTGTGGTTCATGGTCTCTTTGTACCCTTTCCAAGTCGAAGACTTACTTATTGGTTCTTCTCGTTGAAGGTGCCATCTTCTCAGTATTTTATGCTATGTTTAGCTCTACTATTTTTCTAGTCTTAATACTCCCACTTAAATGGTGTTAGAAAAAGCAACAGTAAAAACTTCTTCGCTTCTGCCAAAAGCCAGAGAGTACAACATGGCAAAAACTTGTTATCATCGCCTTTCGCAAAACATTTTTATTGGGCTGGAATCCTGAGAGCATTGAGCAATGGCTACTGTAAGAGCGGATGAGTGATCGTGTCATATTTTCTCTTTCACTTCAGCTTACCCAAACACTTTAAACGAGGGAAAAGAAGTGCAACGTTGTTCACTCTCATACTTGGTCTGGTAAGAAAGATATCAAAGAACGTCTCCACTCATTTTCTTCCCACACACTCGGAAGCGAAAAAGTCAGAAAGCAACAGATTGAGTAAACGTGAACACGGTAAACGCAAAAGGATTGCTGATCTAGGTTTGATTATCATGATGTAAGTAGTGCGGTGGCAATGATAGCTCTATCATGAGCAGTGTTCAATTGCACATCTATGTTTTATTTCTCAGCGATGTTCACATTAAATGTCGACGTGATAAAAATTGACGTTTTCTTAATGACAAGAATGAAAGCGGAAGCCCTTGGAATAATTATTTATTATTTTAGACAGGCCAGGTGCTCTCTTTAAGGGGAAAAATTGGTACAAGTTGATTTCCATTTCATCGCTTTTTGTTTACCAAAATGAGAAGCTTTTTCTGACAAGATTGGTTTGTTTTTCTCGCAGTTGTTGAGAATTTCGTAAATTTTGGAACAAGGGACACTTTAAACGCATTAATTTGTCCTCGTTAAAATGCTGCCACGTACGCAGGCTCAAGTCAAGAGGGCATTATAATACACTCGGAATTGTCTGAAGAGAATTTTCATAATCGCATCTGATTCACTACGTTGTAATAATAGTAATAATCGTAATGATAAGCGGAATTGTAGTGTCTCGTTATGGCCATATGACTGTGTAATTTGTTCTGCTTTTGTGAATTCAATGATCCTCTCTAAAAGCTCCTCACTACTTTTTTAATGGGCTGTGCGATGGAAAGCACTTGTAGAGCACTCTTTTCTTCCACTCTTTTTCTCTCTCACTCTCTCTCTCTGAGAAAAACAGCTTTAAAAGGAGAAAATGACGGTGGCGGTGCGGTGGTGGCGCAATAATATCTACGGACTATGGGCTTACATCATGCCACCCAATTTATTATAGTTTTTACGGAGGATATGGTGGAATTCTCTGGACGGTCGTATGAATAGATTTGTGCGTGAGTGCTTCAGGAGAGCAGAACAAGCTAAAGTGGAATGATGATTGTTTATTCCACCGAGGATGCTTTTCAAAGGATCATTTCCTCCTCTCACTCCTCCGTTCTTTTTCTTTGAAAGTCATTGAAACGGCCAGAGATGATTGTAGAGATTATAGCATCTCTTACTTTTACAATTTTAAAAAAAAGTATGATGTTTACCGACAAATGATAAGTTTTTAATTCGAATGTCGTATTGTAGATGCATGTGTTGTTTCTCCATATTCAATAACACTATAAGTACTGCAACATATGTAGATACAAACGTTTTATTACTTCTTGTCCCTTGTCTCGTAGAAAACTATATTGTATGGAATTTTGCGGCGTGTCTTCCGTCGCTTCTATGATGTTACGCATGCATGCATGGAATTGACCCGTGGAATGAGAATTTCGAACTTTGGATCGCTTGTCTTTTCCTTTTTTTCATGGAAGTTCAAAGCTGAGGAAAATGAAACTTGCCTTTTCCCCTTCAGAAACACACGACGCATAAGATGAACATCTGCTGGGTGGATGGACACACAATCCGTTCACTACTCCAGGCAATTAATTTCCATGATATTTTGTTCAGCTTAATATTCTCCGGGAAAAAGTGAAATCACAGAGATTGTCTCCCTCTTTCCCTTTCCCCAAATTTTTAATGAAAGGAGAAGGAGTGACAGTTTTTTTACTGCCGCTATTTCTCTGTTTATTCATGGAACGACAATGACGGCTATGGTTTTCGGGAAACCAAAATGAACAACGAAAATGAGGGAAAGCTAGAAGAGAACTTTGGGAAAATTGCTTCTATTTTTTACTTCTTCTCTTGTATGTAGCTTGTTTTTTATTGTTTCGAAAGCTTCTCTATTCTACATTTTACGTGCACATTTTGCGAATCTCCAGTTCGCCAGTTAGTTTTGCTATATCATGAAAGAAAGAAGCATTCATTTCATTTGGTTAACCTGTGACTCAAGCCGAAAATGGCCTAAAGCTCATGCTGTACCAATACAATCCGTTGTCGTCTCGTTGTCCATCCAAGCTCCACTACTCGTTTCCCGTCAACTCAAGTTACCTTATTTTCCTATCTATCGAACAAATGCGACAACCGAGTTTCTCTGTATTCAAAGGAGAAAGTATCACTTGTCGCATTTGTCCACATTGTGTTTTCGACATAGTTTTGGTTTTCCTTTATTCTTGCCTCTGAAAATAGGGGGCGAATTCCTTTCCCTACCTGAGCAACTTTTCTTGTTCCGCTCATTTTCACAGGGAATAAGAGAGATGAACTTGGGAAAATAATAAATGAACAAAAAAAGTTACTTTTGTAAGATTACTTCACACAAAAATACCAAGAGACAGACTGGACTATATCATGGCATGAATGACCCCGTCGGTCCCTATTTCAATTAGGATTCCATTCTGTTACGAAACTGATTCTTCAGGACATGATATAGCCATTAGGAAATGATCTTCAGGCGAATAAGAATAGAAAATAAGGAAGGTAAAAGTTCGGACCTTCGAGTATTTTTTTCTCCTTCTTCTTGGGAAAATCAGGATAACAGCTCGCATATAAATTGGTGCAGCTTTTTTCCCTCAGGAGTATAAAAATGGACCGTATTTGTTCGCTAATACTAGAGAACACACACGCGCCTTGAAAGACAATGAAGTTGTCTTTGTGTTCACCTCAAATCTGAAGGAAAACAATCTCTTTCTTTCCACCCCATGGCATGGCATGATTGAGAAAATTTGAAGAGTTTTATGCTTTCAAATTAATTCCACTTAAATCGCTTCCAAAATCATTCCACCTTTCTGAAAATTAGATTGCATAATTCTAAGCTTCCGAGAAACTTCTGCTCTGCGCCATGTCAAAATGATGCAGAAAGGAATAATTTTGACTGTCTAGTAATTCCAATTTTTGATACCCGAAATGTGGCGCATAACCTATTATATATTCATGCAAGTTGAAGGTTGGTTAGCTACGGCTAAGTTAAATGGTATTATTGATGCCAAGTTTGTTTAAAAATTTAATATTTATTTGGCATTTTGTTTCGAATAAAAAATTGCACAAAATAACTAATCCTAATACGTACAATCGTTTGAAAGAGCTAGCAAATCATTAATAGCAATCTTCAGGAAAATATGTACCACGTATGATGAAATGTGCTACGTGCAAGCAAAATATTTTGAATGACGTTCCACCGCAGAAATAATCTCTTTTCCCATCTTGCTTGTCCAGTGAACTGATAAGCAGATGAAGTAATCCTTCCTGTCACTCCTACTCTCCCCTGAATTTTTTATTAGAAACAAATCCTCGTACACATACACATTCTCTCTCTCTCTTGCATACACTCCACTCAATATAATAATGCATAATATTTCGTTTGGGATAATGCTGTTCCATATCAATCTTCATAATCATGATGGAAAGAAGGAGCGCGCACATACATCACGCACACACATCTTCAACAAATTCTTTTTTTTTGCTACTAAACAAATTATATCGTATTTAAAATCCTTATGGTGATGATGATGCGATACGATGTGACTTGATCCAGTCCAGTAGTAATTCTTATGGTGCTATTGCTCTTCCGAAAAGCACGTGTTAACCTCCTCTCCTTCTTCCCATCATCATCATAAAAAATGTGTAGATTATCGTCATCCAAATAGGCTGCTGCTGGCCTGGTCTGTTCCAATATCACCCTCCTAAAAATATCAAATATGTATTTCACCCTCTTTCGCCATTTCACTCCACGCCATAGAATATATGCAAAGTAGGGTATGAGGAATTAGGAAAATAAACAGAAATACAAAATTTTTTATAGAAGATTTTGGAGTTCATCATTAGGAAACATTCACAAAGATCATCTCTCTCATTTTCAATGGACTATATGGCTGTTGATGTAAGATAGATGAATGTGTCTGTCAACCACACAAATAGATAAAAAAGTAAGGAAAGCTTCAGTTAGTCTAATAGTTTCGTAATAATAACAACAAGCGATGATAATGACGACTATATATGATGGTTCACACCGCTACCACACATGTTTACTATCATCATCATGGTCACCCAAATAAAATAAGGCATTGAGTGAAGTAAATTTACCTCTTTCTCTTATTTTTTTTATTTTTTGCTCGATTTGGGATATTGGTTAGATGACTGGAATGGAGTAAGCGAAGGAAAAGCTGTTGATAGATAATCAGTTTAAGAGCAATGCAGTTGGAATAATGTCATGTTTCGCTGAATTTGAATATATGGATTTTCATGTTTCTTCTTCCATGCATGCGTGTCTGTCTACATTATTCATGTCACGTCATATTTTATGTGCCAATGTTTATTCTATTGAAACAATAAATTATGGAAGGTATCATAGAAAAACGAGAAAATGCAAATGGACACGTTCTTCGGAATTAGAATTTTTAGAAGGAAGTAAAAACTGACATGGCTTCATCATTCAAATCATATCACCACTATACCACTATTGTCGATCTGTTGTGCACACAAGTTTTTTTTCGCCTGGGTCCTACTTATTTTTTATATGAAAAAATTTATTCTCTTTTTTTAGGGATTAACTGCAGAGAATGGAAAAGGGCTTCTGTAGAAAAACAGATTTTTATAAAACTAAACTAGTATATGGTATTGAAATAATGGTAATTAGGTTAGCAGTCAAACTTTTGATCCTCTTTTATCGCGGTGGTTGCTCTGAAACTGAAAAATGATTGCTACACTCGGGGCAAGCTTTTTGTTTGCTTTGCAAATGCTTGAAAAACGGTAAAGAATCATAGCTTAATGGCCAAACTACACATTCCGCAATTCTATCTAATTAGAGTTGGACAAAACAAAACCGACTTAGTAAGCCCGGGGGATCATGAGACTCCGCCTGAGCTGGACAAAGAAGTCTATTAACCGAAAGTCAAGTTGATTCTTCAAGTGTAGCAAAGGGAGGTAATTGTGACATTATTGTTGAGTGAAGGTACGTGTAGTAGGCACTCAACAAAAATGTACAACTACAGGCCTATAACATTTAATGGGAAGGCAGGGAAGGAAAATTTTAACCTATACTAAGGCATACGTAGCGGTTAATAGCTAGTTAGTTTGAGTGTAGCCATGGAATAGATGCTGGGCAGTTGGTCCGTTAATTATTATATTATTATTACTTGACTTAATACATGTAAGATACAAAAAGTTTTAGTAAATTAAATGTATATTTTAAGTGTCACAATTTTAAGTTGGAAAGTGTAATAATAATTGCTGAAATATTTATATTTTAAAGAAAAAACTTCACTGCCACATCCGGAACCTGACAGTGTATATGAAGTTGAAAGGCATGACCTCTCCAACACCATCCACAGATTCCTTATCTGGAGCAACCACCCTGGGCTTTGCAGACTCTAATGACCTAGGCCTAGGTCTTGATATCACTCATGGATGTCATGGGTCGAGTTCAAGTTCAAGCACTTGCAGCTCCATTGTATTCCCTCACTTGAGCATTTCCAACGGGGTTCTCAACAACCATGGATTTGGCGGTGGGGGTGGCAACAGAATCGCCTCCCCAACCCGTGGCATATCTATCAAGTGTAACCTATGCCACGAGCCCTACAACAAACCCAAGGTACTACCTTGCCTTCACACGTTCTGCCAAGACTGTCTAGAAAAGGCTCAAGACACCGAAAATCGTCTAATGTGCCCCTCATGTCGTTTCGAGTGTACCTTGAGTTCTCAGGTTTGTAAGCTCTTCATCTTTAAATTCGTTGATTTCAAATCGGGAACTTTTTCCTTATTATTTCCATTTAGATAAAGCATGTTCTCCCCTAGGGTTTATAAGAAATCTACATTATTTCAATTAATCCTGTAGTTTATTATAAGACTAACACTTAAAAGTATTGTTGCACGTGCACTGCTTCAATATGCGTTTCTAAGCCTTAACTTGCTAATGCTGCTGGTACTTTTCCAGTTTTACCTCATCTTCTTGTTGGGGAATTGGATGCGGTTGGTCTTTCGAGAAGGTTAATGCACTTATTGAGGATCGCTGATGTAGAATAATGCAGTATGCTAATTTGACATAATAATTATGATGCTTAGGGAGTAGAAGGACTCCTTCCTGATTATGCTTTGCGAAACGTAGTTCAAACTACTTTATTTGCCCCGACTTCCCAAATGGAAGACGACTCTCGTGTAGTTTTATCAGAAAATGGACCAGGGACTCCAGAAGAGACACCGTGGTTGACGGAAGGTCTTCCAACCACTCCTCAATCTTGCACTGGTTGCAAATCAAAGAAATCCAAGGCTATAGCGAAATGTTTTGACTGTCCTGACGTACTGTGCTCCAATTGCGTAATGGCTCATCAGTTCATGCATTGCTTTGAGGGCCATCGCGTAGTTAAATTTGATGCTTCTGACAATCAAAATCAGGTATTTCTTACAAGGAAACTGAAAAGTGAAAAGGATAAAAATTACATCAGAAGACAATGAAACAGAAGATCCTGTGACTTTCATATTCACATGAATGTAGCAGACTTTTGACACAATAATTCTGCTTTACGGGAAAAGTTCGCAAGAAATTTGAAAATAACTTGTATTTATACCTATTCTAGCTGTTGTTTTGAAGCACTAATATATAAACCAATTTTATTTTTTTTAATGTGTTTTTACATAAATCCCAGATACACAACTTATTGTGACTCGAACTCATTAATTCGTATTATATTTTTTATTTCATGTTACATTTAAGCTCGCCCATGTTACTTTATTTTGCTTTTTTGCCCATTTTTACAACATATCCCTTTTATACATATTTTATGCTTTTAAATTTCGAAAATGCTAACTAGAGATTTAGAGATTTACAAAAAAATAGATTTTTATAGCTTCTCTTTAATGTATGTCAAAGCTAACCGGTAACAGTATTTAACCAAGAAAGTACATACATAAATGGAGAAGAAACAATTTCATGGAATAAGATGAATGACAACATGTTTCATTTTTACTCATTAAATGTTTTGTGTTCATTTTTTTTCTTTGTTCTTCAATACTTTCCCGGAATCTGTCTTTGAATCCTAATGCAACCGAACTCATCCCACTTGTCAACAATATGTGTCGACTCTGACGTTGGAAATGGTCGTTTGTAACTTGATCATGAAACAAAACGACATGGTCTGTCTGGATGATGCGCCTCCAAAACTCCGTTTATTGCATGGTTGTGATTATGACTGCCGAATTTTGAATGGGATTCATTATCTCTGGAATAAAATACTTATACACAGCTTGGAAAAGAGAACGGATTTGGTATGAGTTTGGAGAGGCAGGTGTCATGCACACAGCACAAAGGAGAAACGCTCCAGTTTTATTGTCGTACTTGCGCTGTCCCAGCGTGCCCGGAATGCGTTGCGGCGGAACATCCTAAAACTCTGCATGAAACGGAGGCACTAGCTGATTGTGAAGCAAAATATGTCAAGCATCTTTCCCAATATATTCATGACGTAAGCTAAATTACTCTCTTTTCGTATGTTTTGAGCACCGGCTTGGTGGACATCATTCAGTTTGAAAGATTTAAATTTTCATTTGCAGTTTCGTATGAAGTCTGTTGCTCTACATGATGTTCTCAAATCGTTTGAGACTGCGTCTACCCGCCTTCAGTCCCACTATTCCAAAGCGCAGAATGAGGTAAGTCTTAAAAACTTGTTTTTTAATTCACTAAAGCCATCTCATGGATTAACCCAATAAGTGAAAAACTTTTTAATTCTCTCTTTGAGAATGCAATCCACTTCTGGTCTAATTTCATAAGACTTATACATTCCAAGAATTTGTCAAGCACAGTTCCTCATAAACTTTTAGAATTCATCGAAAAATAATTGTAGAAAACGTCCTGCGCTCATTGCTCACTTTTATTTGAGCATTGTGTACATGCAAAAGTATTCTATGCTTGGTTGGCATTTTCTAGAAAAAGTTTCTTAAAGGGAAAAGTATTTTTTTTTGCTCATACGATCATGCCATTTTGATAAAGCAAAGGAACATGTTAAGACTACCAAAATAATATGCAAAAATGCAAGACGATTTTGCAAGGTCTTCTCCTCGTCCTAACAATAATGCGAAAATAATAATAGGTTTTACCGTGCGAAATTTAAAGGCCCAGAACGGGAGTTTTTTTGGTATGCCTTCCTAATTCCGAGTTTACCCCATGTTTTACTCAGGTAACTGAAGCGTTCGCTTTCTACCAGACTCTGTTGGATGAAAGGAAGAATGACTTGCTGAAGGAGTTGGAGAATCTCTACATAACTCGCCAAGTAACACTTTCCGTGGTTACTCAGAGGGTTCAAGAAACACTGGATCGGATGTACCAGACGGTGGAGTTTGGAGAGAGACTTCTTCGTCACGCATCACCACCTCAGATCCTTGTGTTTAAAAAGCTGTTGGAGACTCGTTTACAAGCACTCTTAGCTGGCGTTCCTGAGCCATCCGTTGCGATGTCCACGGCGGCAGCTGGTGATCTCGAGTTTGTCGCCAATTACACCGCGGTACAGGTAAAAGATACTTATGTAAAGAAAGAAGATTACTGTGGAAAATAAATTCTTTCACGTTTATCATCCCTCAAAATCTCAAAGAAAACCAAAAGTTTCTTCTAAAGACCTTCTTTTTTATTACTCTTGCCCTTCATTGGTTGAATGTAAATCTTATTGGGCCACAAAAATCTTTAATGCAAAAACGGTGTCTTCATTCCTCTATCCTTTTTCCTCGTTTCAAATGAATAGAAGACCTTGGTTAATCCAAAGAAATGTGGACTATTTTATATGTACCTATTTTAAACAGAATATCTCACGTCTCCCCAGTTATTCTTTTTATGTTTTCACTTGTTTTATTTTCATTCTCCACACAAAAAGAATGACAAGAGTAGATGACTTTGTCTCTCAGTTTGCCAGTAATACTTAGTTTACCTTCGTATTTGCAATCAAATTGGCAAAAAAAGGAAGAGGAAGTTGTTCGGCTTTGAAAGGATGTAAAAAGTCTTACATAGTTTTGACTGTGTGGAAAATTGTATACAGAAAAAAAATCCCACATAATACGACTCTACAGCATAAAAAAAAGTAACAGGACTTTTCTCTGACTTTTTCCATAAAGAAAATATGTTGAGAATCCACCAAGTCTCAGCTCTCTTGAGTTTATCCTTTTTCTCTACTTCCAGCATTCTGACTTTACCCAACTCTTAAGTACCTATATTGTGTTTTTTGTCTGTTTCTTCGCGTACTTCTATTTTTCTCTGTGAGTACAGCCACTTAAACTAGTTCATTTTTTTTAGAGATAAAGGGATTGAATTGGGGAAATGTGAGTAAAAACTGAAGAAGAAAAATTGTGGTGGTATTTATTTTTCTCTCTCTTTTGTCTGTTTTCTTTCAATTTCTTCATCTTTTCTTTTGAGCGTAACCGTTCTTTTTTACCTGTTTGATTGAAGGCTGCCATACGCAATACTCTGGGCTATATACGAGCAGGTGTGGGAAATGAAGGGGTGTCACAGAATAAACCACCACCTGCCCCGATAGCGCGACCCGCTGTTACGCAGGTAAACGGTTATCAGGTCAACCAGAATGGCGTAAGCTCTCTGGCAACAGCTCTCACCAGCACTCCCAATGGCGGCACCAGTCAAGACTCCCTTCTACTTTCGAAACGATTGAGCAGTGGCGAAATATCCTCAACGCCATACAACCAATTGGATGTCATTGGACAATGCTCGTATGAGAAATGGTCCATTGGATCTGATGTTTCATATCAGAGCGGTTTGAAGGATTTTTCATACAGCGGAAGAAGCGAGTTCTCGTCAACGCCCAGCAATGGTACGAACAATGACTCGCTGCTGGAGTTGACCTCAAAGTTGATGGGCCCCTTCTCTTTCCCAAAATCCCCTGCGATTAAGAGGCAAAAGATGATTTATCATTGTAAGTTTGGCGAATTCGGAACAGCAGAATCCCAATTTACTGAACCATCTGGAGTCGCCGTCAACGCGAACAATGAGATCATTGTTGCGGACACGAATAACCATCGCATTCAAATTTTCGACCGAGAGGGTCGTTTTAAGTTCCAATTTGGTGAGTGTGGGAAACGGGATGGACAGCTGCTGTATCCGAATCGTGTGGCGGTGGTGAGACCAACGGGCGACATTGTGGTCACAGAAAGATCTCCTACACATCAGATACAGATTTACAACCAGTACGGACAGTTCGTTAGGAAGTTTGGGGCCAACATTCTACAACATCCGCGAGGTATCACTGTCGACAATAAAGGACGAATTATTGTGGTTGAGTGCAAGGTAAGAAGAGGTGGAGTGCACCTAAGTAAAACTTTACCCAAATCAGTATATAATCGCAAAATTTGTAACGTGTTGTTTGTGAAGAAAGGGAGAAAGCAATTTGTTTTTATGCAAAAATCCAATCCAGCACTCTTCTTGTTTTCTCACTGTCTTTATTTTTACTATATACTTATTTCCTCTGATCTGATAGTACACATACATACTATTTTTTTTTCAAGCGTAATGTTTCCGTGATTTCAACTTTTCTGGCAGATCAGTATAAATTAATCTTTTGTGCAATGAATTGTTCAAATGAAAACTTTTCTTGTTTGTCTAGGTGATGCGGGTGATTATCTTTGATCAAATGGGAACAGTTCTGCACAAATTTGGCTGCTCCAAGCATCTCGAGTTCCCCAATGGTGTTGTTGTGAATGACTCCCAAGAAATTTTCATTTCTGATAATAGGGCCCACTGCGTCAAGGTTTTTAGCTATGAGGGAGTTTTCCTCCGCCAGATTGGTGGTGAGGGTCTCACAAATTATCCGATTGGTGTTGGAATCAACGCGAATGGCGAGATACTCGTTGCTGATAACCACAACAACTTTAACCTGACCATTTTTACTCAAGTATGTATGCTCTAATAAATATGAAGTATCACAATGCCCCAGTCTCTTCAAGTTGCCTCACAGGTTTTTTATTATGCTCATATTATTTTAGGATGGACAGTTGGTGTCAGCACTGGAGTCAAAAGTGAAGCATGCCCAGTGCTTCGACGTCGCACTCATGGATGACGGCTCGGTCGTGCTGGCTTCGAAAGATTATCGTTTATACATTTATCGCTACATTCAAGTCCCACCGATTGGGTTATAAAAAAGTTGAAAAAATTTTAAGGAATGTTTGTGCGCTATCTCTTCAGGTACTATGTATTCCGTATTTTAATCTTAAACCTTCTTAATCTTTAAAAAAAACCTTTAATTGTGTTGAAAATACCGTCGTCATCGTTCGTTCGTTATCCGTTATTACACAATATAAATAAATATATATGCTATAATAAATGTTTACCTTTTACCTTTGTCCCCTTCGAGAAGAGAGAAAGTATCTGTCTGTTTTAATGAAGTAATTTAGATTTTTTTCGAATACAGTTAAACATTGTCAGAAACAAATGAAACTATTGAAACTTTAGATTTTAAATCGTAATAAAACCGGTTTGTTTGAGAAATAAAGAATTTAAGAAAAACGTATTCAACTCGCTCGATTTCGTTGTATTTATTGAATTGCTCATTTTACCCCTTTTAGTTGGCGTGGCGTGTGTTAATGAATGAGATGGTGAACAAATACCAAGGGTCCAGGAACTTCATACATAAAACGCATCGATCGAAAATTTGTTAGCATTGTATACTCTTTATTTTCATTTAAATACATATTAAAGCAACAAAAATCAAGTTCAGACTTTCCATTCGCATACTTAATCATCTTTAGAGAGAAGACTGGAAAAATAAGTATCATGAAGACGCATTGTATTTCGGGAATAAGCTATATGTTATATCCATTCCTGTCTTAGAAGTTACATATATACTCGCAGTAATTACTGATTACATACCATTGTAAGCTGGACCACCGCCTCCTTCCGGGGTGACCCAGTTGATGTTCTGTGAAACGTCCTTGATGTCACAAGTTTTACAATGGATGCAATTTTGAGCGTTAATTTGAAGCTTTTCTCCTTCACCCGACTCTAGTGGCACGAATTCATACACTCCTGCTGGACAGAACTTAGCTTCTGGACCACCGAATTCTTTAAGATTACGTTTGACAGGGATAGAGTCATCTTTTAAGGTTAGGTGAGCTGGCTGATCTCCCTCGTGATTAGTTCCAGTGAGAGCAACCGAAGAGAGTAGATCAAAGCTAATGACTCCATCGGGTTTTGGGTAATCTATAGGAGTAGCTTCGGACAACTTTTTGAGACTTTTGTAGTCTGGATTACCGTGTTTAAAGGTCCATGGTTCCAATCCACGAAATATTCCGTAAAACACACCTGTGTAAGCTAACGTGCCGAAGACTCCCAATGGAGTGTGGAAAGATGGGCGAACATTGCGACATGCTTTCAATTCCTGCCATACCCAACTGGACTTTAATCTTTCTGAGTAGCTCACCGGTTCAACTGTTCCTTCCAAGGAGTTGGCTAACTCCTCGAACACACTCGACAAAAATGAAAATCACAAAATATCATAAATGAATTTAAAAAAAAAGTTAAACCTACAAAATGGCAAAAAATAAAGGACTAATGATCACCATCTCACCTTTCCACCTTGCATCATTTTCCCTGGGGTGTATGGTATAGTGGGTGGTTATCTTTGGAATTGTGGGATCCGATGAATAACTTCGGACGCTTAACTTTGACAACCCGGCATAAACTCCTCCTAAAAGAATTTCAAAGCCGTATTGAACATTTCTGTTAAATGAAGAGGACGAACATAAAAATGATAATACACTTACTTACTTAACCCTAATCTCCGACTTAATATCAGAGCCATGGTTTCAAAGAAGAAACTAATCCTATAATCGAAAACCTGGCCTGGCCTACGATTACAAACCCGGCAAGACTTGGGACTTCAACTTTCTGTTTACAAAGTTGAAAAAGTTACTTTGAAATCGATATTACAAACCCTTCAAATATTCTTAGTATAAAAAATCAAATATACCTTATTAAATCTTACTCCGTAATGTGTAGGCAAACTACAAGGATCGAAATGGAAAGTTTTGACTTTTCACTCATTCTCCTACACCTGCTGACTTCTCGGACTTTACTTGTGCAATTGTGATGCGAATGCGAGCCTCCTGTGTGTGAGATGTGGCATGTAAAATGTAAATGCGGATTGTGTATTGCACTTATTTTGCTGCCTTACAACAGTTCTATCTCTAGTTTTGCTGTTTTTAGAAGGATGATAAGAATGAATATGATATGATGTGTTGTGGTTTATAACGAGATGTGATATAAAAAAGCGAAAGCATCAAGGAGGAGCAAAGTATCTTTGTAAAAATATGACTATGACCTTTGGACTTGGACTCTGCACAATGACGCGTAACGCAGACGTAACTTACTACTGAATGATACCATTTACGTTAGAATTTAGAGGAAAAATGGTTTGAGGGCCTTCTCAAAGATGTTTTGTCATTGTGATTTGGCGACTCGGCCAGCTAGGCACAAGTACTGATAAAACTGTTGTAACCTTAAATAATACGTATAAACATTATTATGAATTTTTCGCTCATAATGTAAACGATATGGAAAAGACTGGGTCGGAATTTGTAATTTCATATTGATTTATTCCATCAATTACAACAGATATTTAAAAAGTTTTAGTCGGTATGTAGTAACGTAAGATAAGTTTCAAACATTTTCAGAGGTTTAGTTTTACTCCGTCAACTTCAAAAACGTGGAGGTTTTCGAAGAATGAAGACCAGAAATTATATGATCACATCACTTACAATTAATTCATCTTATATCGTAATATTCTTGGTTCTTGAAACGCGGAATATAAGTAAAAATTGACATAAAAATTTACATTAATAGGTGTTACACGTGAAAGGAAACGATTTTTAGTATAAATTGAACAAATAAGTAATTCAACAGAAAAAATGACCACTCGTAATATAAGGCGATGGTTTACACAAACGTAATGGCAATATCGATACACATGATTGACTTCTTATACATATATTTTAAACACTCCTCTCTGGACGGTTTCCGCGTGTTCAAAAATCACTGCAGTATTTATTGCAACGATCTGATCAATTCTCGTTCAACTCTTGATAACATGAATCCTATTATTTAAGTACATACGTACATTAGATAAATCTGAAAGAAGGTTTGGGCAAAACGATGAGCAAAGTAAAACGGAAACGCGCTAATTGGACTCGGCAAAATGCGAAAACTTTTTTACAAAACTAAATTATTTGATTTGTTGCGCAGATTTCTTTGCTTTAACTAGAGCAGCCAGCTCTTTATACCTAGCAATACATTCTTTCTTTGTCCTACCTGGAACACATTCAGCGATTCTCTCCCAACGATCAGAAGCAGCGGCCGTGTAAGTTTTCAACGCTTGTTCGAACATTTTTTGTTCTCCAGCTGTCCACGCCTTCTCAGCAACAGCTTCAGAATGGTCGGCTCCCTTTCCATTGCAAGTCGCGTCTCCAGTCCCCCCATTCGTTTCCCGTTTTGTCTCCTCGGACTCTGTTACTGAATGAATGGGATTTTTTAGATTTTTCTCAAAGAACTCGTACGCTTTTTGATTTGCTTCTTCCTTGAGACTGCTTTTAGAGAAATCAGAAGAATTTAAATCTTTCGCTTTGGCAAGAACTTCCTTTGCTGTCCTCTTCCGTGATTCCCCGTCCGACTTGTGTTGATTAATGAAATTAGCCACCACTTCCCAGCGTTGAGATGTACCAGCTGGAAAAAGGTTGACAGCCTTGATAAGCAATTGAAGTTCGTCGTGACTCCACTGATCTTCGGTTTTCTTCCGACTACCATACGTTGTGCCATTCGGAGTGCTGCTATCAGATTCTTTGTACACATCCTTTGAAGTTTCTGCCTTTTCGTCTGATATTCTTTTCGCAACAGCTGCAACAGTTTGTTCGAACTGCGATTTGCCCTCATTGAAATTCAACTTTGCAAGAGATTCATTGAGTTTGGCGAGCTCATCCCCTTGGAGAATCTCACATAGTTCTTCCATGGAAGCCATATTTTCAACAGTACTTTTTTCATCATTACTAAAATAATTGTTGTTCTTGCAAAGAGTTCGAAACGTCTTTCGTTCTTTCTTCAAGGCTTTCTTTTGTGCCTCTTTCACTTTCTTTGCGGCAGCCTCCCGTTCCCGTTCCTCGGCTTGTTGACGCTCAGCTTCCTCTCGGGCTCTCCGCTCCTCTTCCAGTCTCACTTTCTCCAATTCATCGCGTTGCTCCTGCGCTGCTTTTTGCTTGGCTAGTTTTTTCTCCAGCTTTTCACGCTTTTCGATTTCTTTGAACATAGCTATTCTAGGATCATTGTTCCACGCAGCTTCCACCACCGATCGGATCCGAGCCATTTCTTCTTTTTTAAGTTTCGCGCGTTGAATTTTATTTTGCTTTTCAATCCAGCGACGTTCCTCACGACTTTGACCTTTTTCCTTGTCTTCTTCGTCTAAATAAGAGTATTCTCTCCAGGAGTCAAAGTCGAACCAGAAGTTGTAGAAATCGTCTACTTGGCTTCGGGTTGAGAACATATTCCCAAGAAAAGGTACTGGCTGTTGATTGGACCATCGTGCATTCAACGCAAACCATTTACCATAAACCTGAAATATGTGCACAAAAAAAATAAAAATAAAAAAAAACAAAAAGGATAATGATTAGTAGAAATAAGTAAAATGGTAGTAGTAATAGTAATAAAGGGAGAAATTTATTTGTAAGCGTAATGGTGCTTAGACAGTACTGCTTACGGTATAAAAATCTTCGGGTGACTTGAGCGTTTTTGGAGGCGTGTAATCCTTGAATTCAGGATCTACTGAATCGTAAGCACGCCGCTTGGAAGGATTCGATAAGATTTCATATGCTTTCACAATGCACGCAAAGTAATCTCCCTCAAGGGTCACACTTTCTCCAGCTGCTTGTCGCTTGTCTGGATGATGACGAAGGACCCGGATCCTGTCTATATACGCAGATAAAATTGGATTATCAGTTTTTGGGCAATTTGATTATGTAAAGATATTTTCAGTAAAAATACTTACAAGCCTTCTTAATGTCTTCTTCGGAAGCCCTTTCCCTGAGATGCTTCAAACCCATTACACGATAATGATCTTGGTCTTTCCATTGAACCGGGTCTAGGCCTCTTAGATACGTCAGGTCTTCTTCACAATCCACATCTTGTTCAGGCTCTAGTTCCTTCTCGAATCTATAAACCCTGCAGTCATGTTGACATTTCATCCATGTCAACACCTTTTCACCACTTGTTAAAAGCGGGTTGAATAAAATATCTGAACAAAATATGATAATGATTAATTGTTTGTGGCAAAGAGAAAGAGAACACACAAAAAAAAATCTAAAAAAATATATGAGGAGTGATTTTAGAAGGGGTTCCCTGAATGAAAATCATGAGTTTTCATACCCTCAGGCTTGGCCACTAGCAAGGAGCGATCAACTTCAAACACATAAATTTCATTATCACAATCCCCATCAGCGTTAGTGCCATTATTGAATATTCCATCAGAAGATTTCTTCGCCAGTGCCATAATATTCTGAACTTTTGACTGGTAGCCAAGCGTATCTCAACGGTTTACTGTTTGCGTTTCACGGCGGTCCAGTTGCAAAAAAAATATATACAAAAGTCAAGCATCGAACTGCGAACATTTACGAGACATTTCACACTACACGGTTGTCAAAGAGTTAAAAGCAGTTTCAAAAATTAACAAAAGTTAACGTTAACCATAACAGCCACACTCCAGAGGTCAGGTTTCTACCGACCGGTCGATGCAGAGATCACTATTATAACGTCAGAGGGAAAGATTTCCAATTTTACGTAAAAGTAAGTTTAATCAAAGTAACCATGACTAGTTCGACATGGAAAACTACAAAATTTTATAACGTAAGATCTGACACTTTTACAAATTTCCTGTGCAGAAAAGAAGTAAAATTACATACCTATAATACCATAATTGAGACAAATTATTGCTCTGTTACATATTTAAATGCACTTTAAATTGATAAAATTTTTGGCAGTTGGTCATTCATTGTTAAGGGCTAAATTTCTAACGTATATTTTATGTACCCTTAATTTGCAAAAAAATCTATATATATAATTTTCGATACAATGCCATGCAGCGAGCGGCTAGAAATGACTAATCAAGCTCCTTAGCTTCTTCTCTTGTCTCTTGTTCAACTCGAGTGCGAGCGAAGCAAATAGCCGGACAAGAATTCCAATTGATATTCAACGTGAACGCAAGTGAGGGGATGATTCAAATTTAGTTCCTCTTTGTCCCTATCCCTCACAAACGCTGACATTCATCCCATCCTAAAAGTGAATGCATGTGAGTGAGTGTGAATACGAGATATATAAAATAGAACCAGCAAACCATGCAAAAGCGTGTGCTTTTAGTGCTGCTGGAGTACAGATTGTGCATATATCAGATATCAGTTCTATTCCATATGAGTTCAGCTTCAGGTCAGTCAGACCAATAATGCAATGCATGCCACGAGTAGCATGATAAACCGTTCACATCTGTTCTCAGCCAATTCATCTGATCTTACATGTGGGAAGGGAAGAAATAGGGTTTTTTAGCAAGAGCAATCGATAAAGTTCTTCACACACACCTGCTCTTCTTATTCTTCCCTGCTCATCCTTTCCAAGAAAAAACCCACTAGTTACCTATAAACGAAAGCATGCTATTTCAAAATCGGTACAAATTATTTTTAAAGTAGAGAATTTATGTAGTTTAACAGGTGAGTATTTAAATTTAAACGATTGGTGAATTAAGGATTGGATTAGATTTAATTGGAAAAGAAGGTATCACATCTACGCAGATTCGTAAAAATTCATGTGAAATGAACAAGTTTATAAGTCATTGATTCCATTTCAGATTCCGATAGGCAACAGAGTACCTCTAACATCATCCACGCCTGATTCCACAAAGTGATAAACAATGGCAGGGACAATGGGAAGAACGCAATTGTTCAGACTTGCTCAAAGTCAAATGATATCTGGATGTTTTACGAAACCGCTTGCGGTGTTAGACCAACCTTCTCGACGGTACTCTAACGTGCAACTGACTAAGGTGAGCAAATCGAAATCAACCTGAGGAACCTTAAAGTTACATTTTGTTTTGGATGGCGAGTATTAGGTTAATTTTGTGGTTCTTTTATGTAGTCTCTCCCAAAAGCGAAGTATGGTGGTCGCCACACAGTTACGATGCTACCTGGAGGTGGAATTGGACCGGAGTTAATGGGTTACGTGAAGGAAGTGTTCCGTTACGCCGGGGTTCCCGTGGACTTTGAAGAAGTTCCAATTGACCCAAGCACTGATAGCAACGAAGATCTTGAGTATGCTATTACGTCCATTCGTCGCAATGGTGCTGCATTGAAAGGTGAGTCGAATAAATCATGTTGCTAATTGAAACCCCCTTCTTTATTTATCGCATTTTGCTAGCTAGTTAGTTATATGGAACAACTTCCGTCTATTCATTTTCATTTGGATTCTCAGGTAACATTGAAACGCGAAGTTTGAGCCCGAATGTGATGTCGAGAAATGTTGCTTTACGTAATGAGTTGGATCTATTTGTGAACGTGCTTCATTGCACTTCATTTCCTGGAGTTGTGTCTCGACACAGAAACATTGATATTGCTGTAATTCGCCAAAACACCGAAGGAGAATATGCCATGATGGAGCATGAGGTACGTGCGAAAATTCTTTTTTAAAGCCTAATCAAAAAATATTATGTATATGTAAATGATTTCTGATTTCTCCATACCAGAGTGTTCACGGAGTTGTTGAGTGCTTAAAAATTGTGACCCGAGAGAACTCCGAACGAGTTGCACGTTTTGCGTTTGATTTTGCTAAACGACTTGGACGAAAGAGGGTCACAACGATTCACAAAGCCAACATCATGTAACGAAAATTCATTTGTAGAACGCTAATAACTTAATAACTACCAAGTAGTTATTGTGGCTTTACCTACATATATTTATTGTAATCTCTTAATACGTTAGGAAATCTTCGGATGGATTGTTTTTGGAAGTGACCCGTCAGATTGCTAAGGATTATCCTGACATTCAACATGATGACATGATTGTCGACAATTGCTGTATGCAACTTGTTTCCAATCCGCATCAATTCGATGTGATGGTAATGCCTAATTTATATGGCACAATCGTTTGTAATGTGATCTGTGGATTGATTGGTGGAGCTGGACTTCTTTCTGGAAGGAACTACGGGCATGAGGTAGTGATAAAATCAAAGTCAGGAGATATAAGCAAGTTTTAAATCACCTTTTAAACTTATAACTTCGTTCACATATAGTTTGCTGTCTTCGAACCTGGTACTCGTAACACGGGAACAGCTATTGCTGGAAAAAACATTGCGAACCCGATATCAATGATGAACTCGGCTGCGGATCTTCTCGAGCATCTTCAGCTGGAAAATCATTCTCGTTGGTTAAGAGAAGCTATTGATAAAACTATCAACGTCGACAAGATTCACACACCAGGTGAGATTTTAAAAATATCGTACTCTGATTGTGCACATACCATTGCCAACGTTATTCTATAACATGAATATGTTTTGTGTTTCAGATCTTGGCGGTCAGGCAACCAGTATGGATGTTGTCAAAAATATCATTTCATTCATGCAGGATAAGACAAAGGTTGAAAATTGGTAACATTCTACCATAAGCATAAATTACGAATAATATTTTCGGACATGAGATGAGATGTACTGCCTATTCCTTATTTTTATTTTAATGGCGTATGAAGAATGTTCTAGTCATCTACCTTATTTATGATGATATTTGTTTGAAATTCGATTTGATATTTATAGGTAGATTTAGATAATTTTAGGACCTTTTAAATTCATCATCATCATATCGCCATTTATTTATTTACTGATTTTTAGTGCTAGGCCATCCATGTGTCTGTATAACTCTATCTCATCAATAATTTTTAAATTGCTGATAACTCCTACGCCTGTTTTGAAAGGCGTTCTGTTCCACAACCCAATAGGATTAATTGAATGACGATTTCGGTTAGAAGCCCTGTCTCAAACGTATACTTTTTCAATTGTCTTATTTTTGCAAAGCACAACGTTTGCGGTTATGCACTGCGCTAAAGACTTGAATACCACTGGAGACAAAATATAATAAGTAGTTCTTTTCTTAAATTGGATTAGGCTCATGTATAATTTATTAGTTCGTGCACATTAATTCTGCTAGTTTAATGTATCTGATTTCAGTTATATATGTAAACCCTGCATCTGCACGAAGCATTCTAGATAATGAACGTAATCAGTAATCAGATTTTGACATGTAGTGAGTTTTTGTCCCTAAGTTCTTACTTTATTTTTCGCGTTTTTTTTAAATTTTTATAGCGTACTATGACTTTGTTTAACTAAGAACCTGCTGGTTTTAAAATTTTATGTTACATCAAATCATAGAAAGTACTCTTGAAAAATTCACGATCATCAGTATTGAAAATCCGCCAATTCACCAATGCAAGTTTAAAATAACTCGAGTACAATTATATTCTCTCTATCAAACATTCGAATTTTTATGGGATCAATGATATTTCCGTAACCAATGTGATCTAATTATGAAAACGTTCCTTTTAAGCTGGAGAAATGCACGCTATTATAATTACTTTATTTGAATTATTCGTTTTGTTTTATACCCTATTCTTGCAGCTAGATCACCAAAATTAACTCTAAGTAATATATTACGTGTAATTGAATTTCCAATATTTTATCGGCGTTTAGGTATGTTTAAAAAATGATAGACAGTGTGTTAAGATTTTATGTTAGCCTATTTACTTGTTACGAATTTTTTACGTTAATACCGTACCTGTGGAAGTAAACAGTGTGTAATGTAGACATCAAGGTATGATTTCATCATTTATATTTTTTTATTGTGCGCTTCCGTTCGCATTTGCATTCTTTTAAGCATGGTATTAAGTATATTGTATGGTATAATTACTAAATTGTTTGTGAAGCTTGAAGGTAATGCTTGTTTATTATTAACGCTTACCGACGTTATTGTTTTTTATTCTCCTGTTGGCCGGTTACGTATGACTCACCTTAAAAATTTTGTATTGGATGCCTTCTTCTTTTCTGCCTGGTGTATGGAATATTGAAACACTGGGTTGTATACTAATTAGCTGATTAGGATTTTTAAAACTTGTTCTTTCTATGTGGCAATTAGCTGACTTATTGTTAGCTAATTGTACTCTCCAAAATATGTATTTTATTTAATGTATTTTGGGTAATCATGGGTTGATGTCTGAACTTTATAATATCTCACGAAACTGGAGATTGCTTTGTCGTAGTTGCAAACCAAACCAACTATTAGCTTTGTAGTCGGGAGCTTGTGGTAGCGTACACATCTAAATCTGATCTATTCTGAAGAAATGAATCTAAAATGTGGTTATTTCCTTTCCTAGGCTCATATCATCTAATCAAGATCAGATGTCACTCTCAGGACTTCCACTTCAGTCATCTTTCAACTTCCACCTGTCCGGAAACCGTCAATATTACATTCAATTTACATTCCTAAAACTACTTCTTCCACGATTCAATTATTTTTGTGCTTGTCGTTTCTATTCTTTGCTTTTGATTTACTCCTCTTGTTTCCCCTGTTAATTTAGTGAACTGACCTTGTTTTTCATCAAGATTGTCATTCCCTAAAACAGTAATACCAGAAGATTATGTGCGCATACATTGGGGAAATTAGTATGTACATACTATGTAAAAGATTAAAATGAATTGTGAAGGAAATAAAATATGATGTCTGTTTTGAAATACAAATTCGGAAATGAATTGATTGTCAATGGAAAAATACAAAAGAGAAGAACAATCACAAAGTGTCTGACAAACTAGCAACAATTAAAAATAAAAACACGTTAGAAAAGACAGAGACCGAGATAGCTAATAAAGGCCTGTCAGCTTAAGTTTCGAGACGTATTTCTTTAAAATTACGGAATAGCTGTGTCAAGAAATAAAGTCTCAACGGCAATAAATATATAATCAAATAATACCTTTATTTTATTTTCAAAGGAAGAAAAAAACACAAAATAATTCAATGATTTCTCCCATCATTTCATGATAGTTCATTTATCCTAAGAAGAAGTCGCTAAAATGACATAAAATGATAAACATGATCTAACATAGTATCTGATACATAATACGAAGTAAAATTTGAGTATAAAACAACTGTTATGTAGAGACACAGATTACAACAGCTTTTTACGAACTATGGAATCTTGCATTTGCTGAAATTCCACAATAAAAAATACTCATAAGCAGGATCTTATTATTACTGGTATTTCGAAATGTACTTCCAAGTTTGTCTAGTTACATAGTGTTAAGAACAAGAACACGTCAATGTTCCAAAGGCTGCTAAATGTCTTATGCTTTGATGACCTCTATGTATTACATTATAAGTCATTGCTAACGCCCCATTCATATACTTATTTTTTTTCAATTTTAAAATGTTGCATACAGTGGAGAGAAAAGTTACTATACAATTTTTTTTTTTCAGGATTTGTGCTTCCAATATTTTGTGCTGTATTGTATTTATTTTTCCCATTGCGAGGAATGAGTAAAATTTAGTTACGCACATAATATTGGAAGCACAAATCCTGAAAAAAAATTGTATAATAACTTTTCTCTCAAGTGTCAAGAGAGAATCAGGCGAGTAGATGATTTCATCAAATCAATAGATTTTAACGTTGAGTCGGGAAAAGAAATATTGCAAAGAAGAGTCTCCGGAAAGCTCCACTGTCAAAGCATATGTAATTCTTAACAAAGATTTGTCAATTAAAATCACAAAAAAAGCAAGAAAACACATCACTAACATCAGAATAGTATCATCCAAAGATGATGCTGGAAACTTAGGTAGCATCGGAAAATTTCATGGAAACTGAACAAATACCTTACTATTATGTCACAGAAACATTATGAGACGTCAGATTTTTTACTACTATACGTATGTACAATATAATCAACGCCTTAATAACTCTCTCACATATATCGGAAGTAATAGTTCCATTTCAATACGCAAGTATTTTCATAAATCTCGAAATAATGAAGTTTTTGTCCAACTATCGAAGAAATGAAAAATGCTCAATTTTAAATGCAAAGACATTGTCTTAATTTCACTATTCCGCTACTCTGCTCTATTCCGCTTGTTAACAACACCAGCAGGCGTGTACGGAGCATTCCTTTTGAGAACGCCGGACTTTTGATTCATGCTTGACAGCGCAGATTCTGCAATAATATTTTAAAAACATTTGTTAGACATTCCATCGAAATTTCTCACACTTCATTAATAACGACTTAATATGTCAAACGAAGTCAATTAGAAATACCTTGAAGCCAGCGCACTTGAGTAGCAGGACCATAACCCTTGTCATTTTTCGCTGCAATACGGAAAATTATAGCTGGTTTGGATGTAGTGTCAACCAAAGCCTGATGTAATGAAGCTATTGGTACATTGCATTGATTGGAAGGCCCACAGTAAACTCTCACAAAAGACAGGTTTGTGACCCCCGGCTTCGGCTGTTCGGAAATAAATGCATTCATTAAACTCGATTATCTTGTCATAATCATTTAGGAAGAAAAAAACACGACATACTGGAGCATTTGCTGGCGGTTTAACCGCTAAGTAAACGGAGTATTCTAAGATATCTCCGGGTGTGTTTAATGGTGGCTCCCACGCAATCGTAGCGCCATCAGTGGATTTTGAAATTTTAATGGAACTCGGAGCTCCGGGGAAGCCAGGAAGACATGTCTTGAAGGCTGTGACCTATATATTTCGACATACAGTATAACCTCCATATTAGAACACTCTATGTAAGATCAACCTCCTCATAAGATCACCAGCACCTCTAAATTTCTTTCATTTTCCATTTAAAATTAGCTCTGTACAAGATCAGATCCCTATAAAACCACCACCGTATTAGAGACATTCGAAAGATACACACAACATACAAAGCCATTGAAAATATCTTCGCTATTATAAGGTCAGGCAGATTTTTTTTGAAGAAATCAAAAAATGGCTCTCTTCTCAATTTTGTTTACAATACAATGTAGGCTCAAGGTAAAGAAATAAAATTGTTTCGTTTTAATCTTTTTTTTTATCTCTGTTGAAATTATTCACTAACGTCAGACAACTTAACTGATCAAGAGATTCTTGAAAGTGTGAAGGCTTCCTATCAAGAATTAGATTGAAACGAGTTGGAGAAAGATAGCAAGAACAATAATGATTTTGAAAATACTGATTGCATGCCACCGACAAACTCTGAGCCTTTAAAAAGCATTGGTATTTTAAGGCGGTAGGCGGTGGTTGTTCTCCCAAAATTTAGACTGTTCCTTGCATCTGCAGAAGATTGACACTTCAGAAGATTTTGTTATAAAGCAAAAGGAAAAGAATCTTTGACAACAGGGCATTGAAAAAGTTTAACTGCGCCAAATTAAACTTAAAATTAATGTAGCAATATCATAAATTGTAACAAATATAATATAACAAACGGTACTATGGTGTTATACTATGATTCATAATATAACACCACAGTAACGTTTGTTATATATTTGAGATACTGGGATCGCTGTTTACTAAAATGCTGTACCATATCGCATTTGTGTACAAATGTCATATGTATTATGGACACGTGATCTAATACAGAAATTTCTATGTAGTGGCACCTCTATACTTATTAGATACAAAAAATCTTTCCGCTTGGTGTGCTCTTGTATGGAGGTTTTACTGTATTTTTTTTCAAAATACTGGGGTTACCTATCTATAAATCACTAATCTTTGCCTACAAATGTACTATTTCATTTCCAGAATAGCTTCTTCTTCTTCGTCTACCTATTTAGACTACACAATTAAAGAAGTCAGACACACCACTGCAGTGGAAATAAAGCCTACTTGGTCCCTGACATGGTAGTAAAGGGTCACGTCGGAAAAATTATGGTCAAATACGCTCCGGTTAAAAGCTTGCTTGAAATTGAAATCCCTACCTTATTCCTATTTACTTTAGCACTACCCTTAACTCTTTCAAAAATGAAATACAAAAATTCCTGCGAAATCTACAAACAGAAGAATACTCCCAAGGCAATCCAGGTAATTCTAGTATATCAATCATTCATCAGTGTAGTTATATTACTATATATTAAAATGTCGCGTTATCAGTTTCATGTTCAATTGCAATATTCATTCATAATCCTCCAACTCAAACTCAAAATGAAAAAAGTAAAACACGTTAGTGCATTTAAGCCAGTAAAAGGCTTACTCTTAAGTTCCCACGGAGTTTTCTTGATTGAGCGGAACGCGAAAGTGAAAGCAAAGGCGTAATTTAAGTAAAGCAATATTTAGTCTCCGTCACATCACCAGTGCAACTAAAATCTGATTAAGATAAATAGCCGTAACTATGGTGTTCCATTGTAACTCAGCCACTCAGCTTAGGCATGTTTATGCCTTCATTTGCAAGTAAAAGCTTTACTTGCTCCGAGAGTGGTATTAAACGTAAAACTTATAGCGACTTAAGCTCTTACTTGTTTTATTTTTTTTTGAGTTTGAGTTGGGGGCACATTATTATTAATGGCATACCTAATAATAAAATAGAATTATGAAGTTCATAATGTACCTCTGGTCTTTTCCGCCGCAATGTTTTTCAAATTTGCTTTCACATTTCTTTTGGCATACTCTTTCATTACGTGGAAAATTTGAAAAAAATGCGACGGAAAAGGCCAAGTTATATTGCTATAAATAACCCACTTTAAAGTCAGAAGGCATTTGTACCTCGCTCCAGGCACCTCGTCCACAAGAATTGATTGCAGCAACACGGAATTTGTACGCCGTCGCTGGCTTTAGCTCAATTTTCTTCTTGATGAATTCCAAATCTTTGTCAACAGGGACGTCAGGCTCTAATTTGGACAATTTTTCATTTGTAGTGAAATAACATTTCACTACATAGCTTGTGTTCTTCGAATGGACCACATCCATCCAGTTTTCTATTTTCTCTTCGGATGGTGCAGGAGTGCCTTGAGCTTTTGGTATGGATATTATTGGTGAAGTACCAATTGTTCCGTTCGTTGCAGAGGAAACAGATAATTGTTGGGAAATGCCCGACACCTGAGTTCGGATGATCGGCGCGGAGTTTGGAGCGGCAATGCGAGACACGACGGGAGATTGTTGTGATATTACTCCAGAACTGGAAATAATTGTTGCCACGCTACTAGCAGCAAGTGACACGGAGTGTCCAGATGGAAGCAAAATTGGATTTGAAGAAGATGAGATACTGGAGGGTGTAGATTGTACTGCCACAGGTGACCCTTGGATGACAATAGGGGCCTGGCTTCCAGATATACTAACTCCAGATACAAGGTTCGCAATGGACTGGGGTATGGCATTCTGTGAAACTAAAGGAGATCCATTAGCTCCCACTGGAAGTATGAACTGTGTAACCGGTGCAGGATTCGCAGCTGGAGACGGTTGCGGGGAGGATGCAACCACGTGGTTAGGGTGGGCTATAGTTGGTTGCTGCTGCTGCTGGGGTACGACTTGATGAGTAACGGTTGGGAGTTGGAGGTTGGACTGCTGGGTGGCTGGTTGTTGCTGCTGAATAACAAGTTGTTGCGTGCCTGGTTGAGTTGCAAAGGTCAACTGCGAAACAGGTTGTTCCTGAGTAACGGGCTGTGCAGCAGCAGCTTGCTGTGCCAAGATCTGGATTGTGCTTTGAGGGGCTTGCTCCAGTACGGGCTGTTGTTGCTGCTGCTGCTGTTGTTGCTCTTGTTGTTGTTGCGAAGCTGGTGTTCCTTCCAAAGACTGTGTAGGTATTGAGAAGGACATAACCATTTCGTCTGCAGACGAGAGCGCCGCAGCAGTAGTCAGTGGTATGATTGGAGCTCCAACATTGACTCCGTCGGAAGTGGGGGCATCAAGCGAGAACGTTATGGACGAAGACAAAGCTTCAGTTAAAGATGTAGTACTTGCAGATTCCTCTGATGTAGTAGCTACTTGTCCTTGCATAGTTGACGGTTCCTCTTCCTTTGCAACAGGTTGAGTAGAATCAGAATCAAGTTCGGGTGCGATTTCCGCCGATGAAGGCAAAAGTTGAGCATCGGCTTCACTATTTTCTACTGCTGACCCTTGGTCTTCTTCAGGAGCCGGCACTGGCTCGGACAATTCTTCCGACTGTGAGTCAATAACTTGCGTGTTAGCGTTGCTGATATCATCCGCAACGTCCGATGTCGAAAGCTGTGTTAAATTTTCAATTTCTTGTGTGTTTGCATTTGATAAGTCACTTGTTACAGAACTATCTGGTGCTTGTTCTTCGGACTCTACTTCCATGGGTTGCAGCATTGGCTCAGTCGTCGCGTCTTGCGCTTCCAGTACTGACGAAGGTTCATCTTGAGAGGTTTCCATAGACTCTGATATCCGTTGTGTCTGTTCTTCTTCCGGTACATTTTGACTCGAATCTTGCGTTTGAGTATCCGAGACATCGTCTCCATTTCCTTCGGCACCTCCTTTTAGGCCAAGACCCAAGACATTTCGCCATGAAAACTTTGTACTTGCATTGTAAATTGGAATTGTTGAATCTCTTTTGGACAGGTATTTCATGTACTTGTCGGTTTTGTCTTGATTACCGCCTTTCAGTTTCATCCAAGGCAAGCCAGAAAATGAAAACTTGCTATTCACGGTGAATATGTTCCCACCTTTCAAGCCAGCAGTCTGATCACCATCTACTCCATTTAAGCCTTGCTGATCCATCAGTGAACCAGGTGCATCCACGGCTCCTGCTGCCATTTCTACCAAACCTTCCGCAGCGGCTCCTACACCATCCTGGCTCAAGCTCTGAGACGGTCCTGATGAGTCTGACTGAGGAACAACACCGCTCAATGATATTCTCATGGGGGTAGATGACGTTGGAAGACCTGCTTTTTGACCGGTCCCAACCATAACAAATTTGGGCTTGTTGACATCACCAGGACTCTGGCCAGATATAATTTGTCCACTGGGATTGGACAAGATGGCAAGCTTCTGTCCACCTGCCATTTGAAGGGTGACTTGTTTGCCTCCGATATTTATTTGCTGAGTCCCGGATTGTAACAGCCCTTGTGGGAGGGTAACTATTTGTCCACTACTTGTAATATATTGAGTGGGCTTTGATGTACCCAATGTGACGGACTTTGGAACAGCTCCAGCAGGTACTCCGCCTGGTGTAATAATCTTGACAGACTGTCCCGCTGCTCCACTGGCACTTCCCGATGGCATCACGATCATTTTCACCGGTTGACTCCCACCTCCGGCGGCACTCGTTGGAAGAGTTATAGTTTGACCCCCTCCTATCGTGTTTGCAGCCATACCTTGAATATTACGAATAGCTGATGCCTGGGTGACGACCACGTACTGAGGAGTCTGTGGTCTATTAGCCATTGTAGAGGCTGGTTTGGATATTATGTACGTCGGCTTCGGCCCTGAACTGGATGTTCCCTGTCCAGCTAGGCCAAGTATTGTTTGGTTGGTGGCAATTATGTTGGGTTTGTTTCCAGTAGGAACGCCACTTCCAGGAGCAGCCACCCACTTAATAATATTCGCTGTTTTCTGCGGTGAACCTTGTATTGAAGATGCCGGCACTACGTTTGTTGTAGTTACACCCGTCTTGCCTTGAATCACTTTCGAGCCCTGGATGTTGGCAAGAGCCATTCCTTGACTTGTTTTAACTACAGTGTAAATTTGGTTGCCGGAGCCAGGGGTGCCTGGTCTAGGGACAACAATTTGTCGCATTGTTTGCGGCGACGCGGTGGTTCCGGCCACAACAGGTTTCCCAGTCGCTGGTGACCCGATACGCACCGTAGTAGGTATTACTCCACCAGGTAAGTTTGCAACTTTCACTTGACCAAAGACAGGTGGTTGTCCAGTCGACTGTTGAACAACTTTAACCGTCTGAGCTTGGGGTGTCTGTATCTTTTGTGTGGAGGCAGCAGCAGCGGCAAGCGCATGCATCCCACTAAGTTGCGCGGAAGATGCATCAGCAACAGTACTTGTTGGTGTTTTTAGAACAGCACCTGCGGGCAGAGTGGTTACAACAGTGCCTGGAACTCGAGGTGGGGGTTGTTGCACGGGTGTACGTAATCTAAGAACTCCACGACCAGCAGATGGAGGTGCGGCAATGGTGGTTGTAATGGGTCTGGTTATAGTTTTCGAAGCGAGCATTGAGCTTGCAGTACCAGCTACATTTGCCGGTAATGTGTAAAGAGTAGATGCCGACGGTAATGAAGCTGGGCCTACTGAAGACGCCACCACTTGCGAAACGGCCGCTGCTGCTGCTGCAGAAGCTTCGGCTGAAATCGCTGATGATGGAGACGCCGACAAGGAAGGCATTGATAAGGTAATTACCGAAGATGCAGGAGTAGAACCTTCTGGAAGCTGTTGCTGTACTGACGCAGCAACCTGAAGAGAGGTTGGCGCTTGCGAAGATTGTGATAAGGCGGTTGATAAAGAAGGCACAATGTGCGCTGGTGTACCCCCAGGAGTTACAGACACCGGGTTTGCAGCAGGTATCATCTGCGCTGGACTTGAGAAGGATGGAGTGGGCGCAGCCGCCACAGGAGCCGTTGGTGGTATGGCTTCTTTAGCGGGAGGGACAATAGATTTTGACGGCTTTGATGTTGGAACTGGCGTCATTATTGGCGGAGTGGGAGCATATCCAGCGGCAGCAAGAGATTGGAGAGGTTGGGCAGAGTTGCTTGACTCCGTTGATTGAGGTTCAGAGGGAACTTCATAAGCCATACATTGTAAAATATAACTATCGGCCCCAGGAACAGGATTCCAGCCCACTTCTAACCAATTAGTCCCAGCCCTTAATAGCTGAACCTTCCCTGGATCTCCTGGCCTTTGTACCTCAAGTTGCCATAAGTCTTTACAGCAGACTTGATTGTTCCATGCTTTCCTGTATCCATCTCTTCCGGACCAAACATATATTCTGGTGTTGATAACAACGGCAGAGTGACCAGCTCTGGCACGGGGTACCTTCTCATCTAATATATCTTGATGTAAATTCTCCCAGGTTAAAGTCTCCACATTTAAACATGCCAAAGAATTCGTACATTTCCACTCCTTTTCACTGTTTTTTAATTCTTCAACCAGCATTGGAACCCAGCCACCAAAAACATACATTTTTTCTCCGACTAAAGTTGCGGTGTGTAGTGATCGTGGCGAGGGAGTCGCTCCACCGACTTCAGGCTTACACCACATCAGTGTATCAACATCAAGCACATATAAATCTCCTAGTCGGCAACCACTCATTCCACCATATACGATAAGCTTGTTAAATCGTTGATCTTTGGAGACATAAGCCACAGCCGTATGACTCTCACGGGGACCAGGGGGCGAACCGAAAGTTACTGGAATATCCCACACTCCATGTTCATTATTTAATCTCACTTGTAAGGTGTACATATCATTTAGATAACGAGGAATATTATTTTTTAGATCGTCACTATCATTCGCCAATCCACCAAAGAGGTAGACTTGGTCCCTAAAAATTGTGAAACTGTGTCCGAGACGGGCACATGGCGGAGAACCATTACGCGGTATTTTCGGTTTTAATTTCTTCCATTCCCATTTGGGTATGTTAAGTTCATATAAGTCGCTAGAATAACGGCCATACTCAATCATGCCTCCATATAACAACATTCGGCATCCGTCTAGGACCAACCCATAAGCAGCACATCCGGGCGGAACTTCACCCTTCATTTGCGGCTGAAACCATTCATGAGTGGAGGTGTCAAAAACATGTAGTTCCTCGACGATTCCTTCATTTCCTCCACCGAAGACAACCATGTAGTTTCCATAGGCAACTGCTCGATGCCCGTGTCGGGGTCGAGGCTGAATTGAATTGTTCGACGAAACATCGTTAACTTTGGTCCACTTCACGTTGTACGGTTCAACCGAGGCCGTCTGCGAGTCGGCATTTAAAGACGGATTATTAATTATCATAGTTTTAGTTTGGATTTGCGACTGGGAATAGTTGGGGCTGCAAGCGATGCCACCGGATTGAGGTAAAAGTCCCACGTCTCCGCACGAACTCATAAGGGCGACCGTAAGAAACTTCCAACTCGTTGTCACGTTAAATGATTTTCAGTCATTACTGACAAGTACCCAGAACAAGGAGTTATCTACGAAAACAGACAAGAAGCATGAAATTAGTGACAATGACAAACATTTTCTTTTTCTTTGAGAAGGCTGAAGACAAAGATAAACTTTCGCCTTTTCGCAAAGTAGCTTTAATGAAGCAGGGAAATACAAAAAAAAATGTTTAGAGAAATTTGAATAAAGTTACCTAAAGAGAAATTAACTGAATTTGAGCTTATCACTCATGTATAAATACATCAATACACACGAGAGGTCAAATCGATAAATATGACTAAAATGAGTGTACATGTTTAAAACTTATGAAAATGGAAATCGTATCGTTTACAACTTACATGGAATCCAGAGTGACCTTCGAGGAACAAGAGTGTGTGACACAGTATTTTTTTTCAAATAAAATTGATAAGTAAAGTGTAGTATCTTGCAACATTATTTTTGGAACATGAATAATTTTAGAGCATTCTCATAACGTAGCCTCTTCTCAATAATGAAAAAATGATACATACACTTTTTCTGTTTTTACCAGCGACAAAAAATGATACTTTTTCCTGCTGAAGTGGTGCAAACAAGGAAGCTTGCAAGTGGAGCACAAGCTTCAATTACATAATAACAACAACGGAGTAGAGCGGAGTAGTGTAGCAGTAATTCTTTGAGAAAAAAATCCTCTGAAGAAGGCCAATTTTTCTTCCTATTTTATTTACTACCCATTGCTTTTATTGCTTTAAAATTGAACTTCGAACCCGGCGGTTGTGTAAAACTGAAGAATGATTGGCGGAAAACATGGGTGGAATAAAACGCTCTTCTAAAGGACAGTACATTATTTTCTAGGCTATAGAAGTTCAATGGCCAATCATTTCTCAAGCTGCTCACCCATTTTATCAGTGGTCAAAACCGTAGCACCCAACTAGCCTTATTTTATAAGGACAGTTCGTTTCCCCCTTTTTTCTGTAATTTGAGCTCTACTAAGGATTAGGATTAATACGGCTTCTGTTGTCGTTCTATTGTAAACAAAGCAGATATAGGTCTTCTTATCAGTGGTATCCAGTGAATGTGATAGAGGTAGCGCAAGCTGTAATATGATGCTGTGCTGGGTGGACTGGACAGCTGCTGCTGCTGCTGCCAGTGCCAGCTAAAGATTTGACTTTTGGTATGGAATGTGGAAGGACATTTCATTTCTTTGTTTCTCATTTACCACAATCTTATCAAGAAGGCATTATACGAAAAAGATTAAGTTTAAAGTTTATAATGTCTCGACTTTTGGAAAATGCTTCTTCATAATTAGTGGGTCAAATTGACAAAACAAAATATTAGCATACATACAACTTGTATGCGTTGTTTTGAAATTGGAATTGGAAAAGCTATTTACATTTTTTCAGGGATTATACTTCGGGGTAAGTAAATCAGTAAATCCTTTTTCAATTGTCGTTTTATTTGAACCTATTCAACCTAAAAGCTATTAGCAAGTTTAAAGTAGGGAGGAATTGAGAGCCTCTCATTGGGAGCCATTTTACTACAAGACATGAATGGAAATGCAATTATGCAAGGTTAAATATTTCCCAAAGGGCAATGCAATGCTAGGCATATTCATCTTGAGTTTGATTTATGATTGAGTGATTGAGTCACAAACATAATGTGTTAAATTGATGTAATATAAAAATGGCTAATAGTTTAGTTTAGATAATTATTGTTACTGCATTAAAAATATGTTTGAAAGGAAATATACTTCCGCAACCAACTTGTTTAATGCTTACTTCATCATCATCTTTCAATTTTCACACACCACTCCTTCATTGATTCAGGCATGCAGGAACATGGCACTTTAAATTACAAGTTTCATTTGTGTTTTTTATCTTTCCGATTTCAAATATGTGCAGAAAGCTGTTACAGCGAGTTATGCTTGTTCGTGATGAGTCAGTCTTAAAAAATGCATGCACTTTTCTGCATAACATCATGTTTCTCAAAGGCACTTATCAAATTACGAAATTCGCATAAGAATCACAATTCACAAGTATGTGCATAATCTTTTTCTTTCATTGCATTAGTAGAAATGAATGATGATGACGCATCAGTTTTTACTATTTTACGATCACCATCACCATGCAAGTAGTAAAATGAAATGGATATTATTATATTTTAAATTCTAATAATTCAATTTCCATTTGTACCAGAGGAGCCGCTGAGCTGAAACAACGAGCCGATTGTCTGGCATGTTCGACATTAACATTTAAGAGTAGAAGCTTTTGCAAAAATCCTCTTAACCTTCCACTAATTGCAAGTCAAACTCCCCGAGATGAAATCATTCATGCATACTTCATTGGACCATTCACGAGGATTATTATATTACGTTTTAGTCATAAAACTTCATTGTGAATTATACATATTTCATTCATGTTAACTATATATGAGCTCCTGCTATCGAATTAAGGTGGTGGTGGACTTGTCTGACGATTCCATCCACCACCACCCTTTTTACGACATGGCACGAATTAAACTTTTGCGTCTCGATTCCGATTCAGAAGTCACTTTCATGTGTTTTTTTCGAAAGAGACTAAATATTTAGCTTAGCCTGCTAATTGATTACCAGCTATTAGCATTAAAACGTTCACGTCTTTGGCATTTTAATTAGAGGTGAACATACATGGGTACAAGCTATATTTTAATATTGCTTTGCATGTAAACGTGATTTAGTGACCAATTCCATTCTACTTGTTTCTAACTCCACGTGTAGTTTAAGTTAGTGCAAATACTTTTTTTGAAAGTCTTTCGTAACTTCACTTTTTAAAAATGGACTAATGCCTATTACTTGACGTGATAAAATATGCAGAAATTTATAATGCACTATGCAAGCTGTAAATGTTTTAGGTATTCTGACATTTTCTTTAGCTCCTTCGTTTTCTTAGGCGAGAAGAATTTATCATTCTTCGAAGAGGGAGAGGCATATAAGTGCACATGAATATAACACCTGTTCTGTTAATGACAAATAAATTTGTCTTTCGGTGGTGCTGGCTGAAAGATTTCCACCTCCATTCACCCTCCACAACCAAGAAAAAATCCTTCCCTTTGACATTTTTAGCTCCTGAGTTGGTCGCGAGCAGATATTTTTCACGTTCTGTATGCAAGCTCCAACTGTCGACGGACGCACGAAGAACGCAACGACGCTTCTACTGAGACCTGGCACTTATGATTTGATGAGGCCGTCTGAATTGTATGTGCAACTGAGACGCTAGTACAGTGCAGCAATTCAAAAACTACAGAAGAATGCTGAATTGCAATATACAACAATCAGTGATTTGATCACATTATCGCTTGCCACATTTTATATCATTACCTCGCTTTTTTTTGACAAAAAGATCAGCTCATCTATAGTTCATGTGCTGTCTTTAATGTCATGTTGCAAATTGTTGGCATTGTAATTCACATTTCACATCAGAGTTTAAATAAGTGCATATATGTATCTGTCATTTGAAGGCGTGATTTTGTAGGTATTTAAAAAAATATTTATGTTAATTTTCCCACGCGCCTGCAGATTCTTTATAATACTTGTTTTCCTATTATAAAACCAGAGAAAAGTTTGTGCTACACAACGGACAAATTTCATTAATTAATTATCCTATCTTATCCTGTTTTTTGAGTTCCCTTCGCCAGCTTAAAATGCGACGTAACAACCTAAGGGAATGTGAGATGCAGTTATGCAAGCACGAACTGAAAAGGCTTCCTCTTCTCCGAGGTTAAATGAGGTTCTTAAGCACGATATACAGACTTAAACGACTATGAATTTCAAATAATTCTTTACTACAGTACCTTCTACTAAAAAGACTGTTTTAAATTGTAGGCTGTTTTAAAGGCTGGTGCCAAACTCTGATTTTATGAAGCTTTGGCGCTTATTGGACAGGTTAGTAAATTCCTTCGTGTAAGGACGAAACAAACTACATATAAGTTGGTAAATGTAAATTATATATTATTCCATGTCAGATTATTCGCATTGTGCTTGTCGCTTATGCTTATACTAACATTACTAACAATAATTTCAATGCCTGTCGAGTGTCCAGAGAGAGAGGCATAGGCATGATATTCATGGAATCGAAATAAGGTGGCGATTTAAAGCACGCACACTTTTATGACCTTACTGGCCTTTCAAACCTGATTCTTCTCGTTTGTATTTTTCTCAAGCATCTTCTCGTTTAACATTGTTGTACATATGAGAATGAGAATTTGAGACTATGAAAGTATGCACATTGCCTGAGGAGATCGAGGGCATGTGCCAAAGCGAGTGTATTGGAGAAATAGTGATCGTCATCATCTAAATGCAAGAATGAAGACAAAAACAAAATTAAATTTACTGGACGAGCGAAGTTGTAGTACGCCCGGAATGGATAATGACATTGGTAATATGCGTGTGTAGTGTAATAGCATTATACACATCATCATTGATGCGGATACTCATGTATGTATGTACGTAAAATGTATCAGTGTTTTTACCAAAAAGATTTTTAAAACTATTTTATGTAGATATATACAAATATAATCGTTAGAAGGATGAGGATTGAGATGCACACGTTTATTTATAATGTAATGACGGGGCGTCAGCATTACATTTCTGCCTACTTATGTCAGAAATATTTCAAAGAGATTCAGATGATTTCAGGTGGATAGAAAATATGTACCTGAGGAGGTTGCTCAAGCTTTGTGTCATGAAGGTTATTTGATGACGAACAGCATATAATATGTATCTGCACTTTTCGTCTCATGAACTTCAAAGAACGCATATACCCAGTCATCCCTCACACTCAAGAGTCAGGGATTGGTGACCTAAAGAAACTTTAAGGACAGATACGATACGATACGATTTGAGTAGAAAGAATGAGGTAAGTATTCATCATTAGCAGTATCATATCATGAGTACGCGGTGGAGTAACTCGCACGTTCGACTTTTTCAAGGGTACGGCACGAAAAATATTTCTCATCAAGGAAGAGCAGACTTTATATGTATATTGTCAAAAAGTGGAAAATGACTTCTTCCTGTCGCCCAGCATACTAATTTGGAACTGCCAATGATAAATGTCCGTAAATAATACGTAAACGAACAACTAATCTTATTCTTCCATTCAACGGTGAACGTTGTATGCATATGCATATGGGGAATTTTTTTTAACCGACATTGCGAAAACAGGATTAGTTTCTTCATGTTCTATGGTCGCGACGAAGTGTCAGCAACAGATTATGCAGCTTCACGTTTAAAAAAATTAATAATGTGAACAGTCAAGGTGATTTAGTGGGATTTTGTTAAATTACATTGCATAGTTTTGCGACAAACGACATAATTAGAATTCTTCATGTTCACTCACCTTGCGAATCATGATTTATTGACATTTGGCGTGTATTTGTCTCTGTCATCTTATGAAGAGGGATGCAATGGCTAATATTTTTACTCGAATTATCAGGCAGAAGCAGTTTTTATTAGTGATAGACAAGTATGTACGTTTAGTAGTTGACAACTATTATAGATCCACCGTCCACCGACTAAAACTAGAGTTTCAACTTATTGCGAACAAAACTTGTTGGCATCAAAAACATATTATCCTGTCCATATTTAATCCTTATGAAATAGCCATAAAAACGCAAAGTCTTAAAAATTGGTTTCATTTTCCTCGACGCTTGGCAAATTTATACAGAAAGACAAAACAGCAAAATCAATAAATTATGTAAAGAGATGTCATGAGCTCATTTATGTTTGCCCATTATAATCCTGATGATGTGATAGTGATGCCCGGACCTTTTCAACTATTTTGTACATCGTAGCGCTAAATGCTAAAAACATAACGCTCCCTCACCTTTAAGAAAAATCGTTGATGTGAGGAGCCGAGCGACTAGGTGAAAAAGAAACTCAATTTAGATTAGACACCGGCAGCACTACTTCAAAAGGATGTGGCATAAATGTGTGTGGGCGTTTTTGGGGCTGTAAAATGTTCCCCGATCTCTGTTTCTTGAGTTACGAAGCGTTGTAAATGACGCTAATGGTAATAAAATATCATGAATGAATGTTCATCTTGCGATTTGTTAACTTAGGAAAGCGTTACTTAAACTTAATTCATGAAACAATCATTTTTAACTTTACCATTTAAGTAAATACATATTAAGAAAAATAGCATAACACTCATGAAATTCTCTTGCTCAATAACTCTCCTTTTTATTAGTAATGCAATTTAGCACGTGATGAATCAGAAGAACAGCATAACACAACAAGCTGTGTGTAATTTTTATGCGACAAGGAAAAATTCCCTTTAAATAAGATTTTATTATTGCACCACCATCACACTGTCATCTTTTAATACATCTTCCATCATGCATGGGTTGTGGTATGTATCCTCCTGTAAGGCTTCATTTATTTCTAAAAAGAATTTATATTTTGTCATGGCTCTAAAATAGCATTGCGTTGTTTGTTCATTTTGCCTCTTTGTGACATGTCATATTATGGATCTATCAGAATTGATAAAAATTCTCATCGATCTCTGCATCTCATCGCGTTTCATCCATCCATGCAAAATGCAGAGCATTAATGACATGACTGATCACTGCTCACAGTGATCACGATCGTGTCCGTCGCTAGGGTTGAATCTGTTTTGAATCTACAAATTTGTTAGTATGTATGCAAATATCAAACATTGCTTCCATATCGTTCTTCTTCTCCTCTGACCAAGGTGGCTGGCATTTGAGACTCAAATTTTGGATGGATGAAATGATGAAAAGTATGTGTAGTTCACTAAGAATTTTGAAAGAAATGTATGAAAGTAAAGTAATACAGTTTGATTTTTTCTTGGAAACTGCTCGTGCATCTCCATATTGTACTATCTCTCATACATTCGAAGGAAGAACATGAATACGAAATATGTAATTTTTATATGTATGAAGTAATTGTCAAAGTTACGTACAATTTAATATTGTTGAGACTGGGAGAAGCTATACAGATTGTAGATGAAGGATCAACAACCAAGTATGCATTCTATTTTCACGTTTCATCATTACTGGATTATATTATTATGGTAGTGCAGCGCAGCGAAAAAAGCGTACAAAGTACGTACATGCAAGATGAAGAAAGATACATTGTCTCTTAAAAAAATTCTTCTACCCATGTTTGTATTTTCAGTTTTAGAGATGAAACAATGAAAATCGTTATGTGAGTGAAGCAAGCAAATGCAAATGGAAGGAAGGAAAAGGAGACAACAATGGGTTCGACGAATAAACAAGAGAGCAAGATATTCTGAGCTCTCTAATACGCCAGCCATACATAGTAAGTACATAAGTTCCTTCAAGTTTATTCTTTAGATCATGATGGAAGATGAGATAATAGTCTCCGCTTTTTTCATGAAGGATTGAACATTGAACACTAACGCCTAAGGTTTTTATTGTTTTGGTTGCACTGGCTTAAAAGTGGAAACGAAACTTGTTCAGCCAAACTTTACTTTGAATCAGTAATACGCAGCAAGTGTATTATGATGCCGGAGTTACAATGAACAATAGACAAACTATATATACTCAAATTAAATATAAACCAATCGAAAAAACTACTGGAGCAATTATGTGTAAAAATTGTGTTAAAACGGTGATGTCATAAACTACATTGGTATGTCATCCGTTACTGATGATGAAATGGGGAAGCATTTTGTTCTGCCGTCGAAATCGATACAAAAAATTAATCGGTTGGTTTCCCAATTTCTTTGAATTTTATTACATACCGGTGCCTAAAAATGTTTATATGCGTTTATATTTTGGCGCACGGGTGACAGGCGAATTCCAGAGTTATCATATTTCATTGCCATTTAGTTTTGTAATTGTCGTATCGAATTTATCAAACTTATTAGGTAGAATGAAGGATACGGATAAACGGACAAATGTTTACACTTCATTTTTACATAGCTGCATGACTTTGACTTGGTAAGATGACGAAAATAAAGAAAAAACTCTAACCCTTTCAAATGCTGCAATATATATTTTACTGACCATTGAGGAAGGATCATCTAAATCGAAATGTTTTATTTTGTGTGCAACAGGCATCAACAAGTTGTACTTTGTCTTCTGCCATGTATGCATTTCCTTCCATTCCAATACAAAATACATACAAAAATAAGGTGAGTGAGGACCAAAAGTTTCTATAGTAATTCAGTATTACGTTGTTGAGAGAGTATAGGTGTTTAGGGTTTTTCTTTCGCCATCATTGCATCACTGCGCTGTTGTCTTGTAGAATCAATTGGTTCTCATTTAATTTCACATGGGCATCATCATCGTCATCATCATTGACTCCAAAAATCCTCAGAATTTTTCACAATGTCTGTCTTATTCACTCCTTAATTTTAATGATAATCGTCATCATCTTACACAAAACAGAGACGAGAGTGACGGATGATGATGAAGACGGAGCTAACGAAACGACAGTGAATATTACGCATTTCACATATACCTAACCATAAAATATGAAATGGGGATGGATGGATAGATAGATGAGATGACTTTTTTCAATTCTTTTTCTACTTCACTTCACTTCTCCGCTCGCTCACGATATTCATCATCATCATCGATGTGACTCAAGAAGAAAAAATAATATGAAACTATGTTTCCATAATAAAAATAAAAAAGATGAAGACAAGGTAAAATGTTATGTATGTATTATGCATTGCATATATTCCTATACGCACGTCGTACAAACATGCATATTACTGTGGCAAAAAAAAAGACGAGAGCAGAGCAGAGAGGTAACAACAATGAAAATATTTTTGTAGAAGAAATCATTTATCCACACACTACATGAATGTAATGTATACTTATAAATATACAAGAACAAGACAACAATATAAAAAAAACTTTGAGTCTTCAGTCTTCTTATGTTACTCTTTTTCAGTTAAATGTGGAGTATGCATATGAAACAAACATTCTTTCTGACTGAAGATGAGGAGATGATGATCAAGATCACAGAAACGAATAGAAGCTGTAAGGAATAATGCAATGTTATTTCATTTTCTTGTGGTGGAAGGAATTCCAGTGAGCAGTAAGAGTGAACGAGAGTCGAGTGTGCTGCAGAGGGGCACGAGTTGAGAAGTTTTATTTTGAAGGTTGCTGTTGCTTCTTGTCCCATAAAACTGTTCCAGGGAGAAGACGTAGGATGAGGATGCTTTTTGCTGCCTTTCATCCCTCATCTCATCACTTATCGCTTCATGCATTTTCGTATCATTCAATCGTACCACATTTCCCTCTTTAAATCTTCTTCGCTTCTCACTTTGATTTTAACGTGCTAATGACTGTGTCAGTGTGACTGTCTCTAAATAACAAATAAATCCAATACGTAAGTCATGTAAATATCAATTAGTCATCTTTTTTTCAATCAAACCATTTCAGAGAACACCTCAGAAATTTACATCTCTATGAAAGGGCTTGCTCCTTTTTTGCTATCTAAAGTCAAAAGTGGTAAAATAATAATAATCATAGTGACTAGTGACAAATAAATGGGAATCAGAGAATGGTGATGAAAGGAAGCCAGGAAACAATCAGAGAGCAAGTAGAGCTGAAAGTGCAATAAAATAGAATGAAATTAGAGGGTGTTCAATTGCAAGCTTATGAATTCATGCTCATACATTTGTGTTTGTATGTGAGTGTCTGTTTGTGCAAGGAACTCATTAAAGTTTGATTCGCCCCGCTGATATGGAAAATAATGTGTTACAACAATACATAGTTTAAAAACTTTATAGTTTCATTCTTTTAAAAGTGAACTGACTCTAGCGCGAAAAAATACTCCCCCGAACTTCACAAGAACAATCGTTTTCAGACTTTTAGTCGTGCTGGCTGGTTTGAAGAAAAAGAAGAAGGGCATTTATGAATTAGACTTTTTACAGTATGAATATTGTTACGATTACGATTGTTGAGCTTTTTTAAAAATCTCATCTATTCTCCTAAACATAAAATCACACCTCACCACCACTCTCCTTCTGATTATTAACGTTACAAGCGAAGCAAAACACATTTGAGAAAACACTACAGTTGACCCAGATCTCCCGCTTTAGTTTTCTTTTTCTTTTTTTTTTTTTTTGCAACAAACGATTCATCTTCGAAAAATTTGTAATGCATGTCATCACAAAAAATCCTCATCAGCATCACCTCCACACACAACTATCAAAGTAACAATAACAACAGCAGCAGAAGAAGAAGAACCGTGCATCATCATCGAAGAAAATAAGAGGGAGGCGTTTTTGGCGTATCATCAGCAAGAGCAATGAAAAGAGCAATATGCATAATAGAATTTTCTTAAGGGATTTTCGTTTCATTTTATCTGACCCGACCTCGTTAGAGAAAGCTTTACTCTAATTTTATTTTCTTTCTGAGGAAAAAGCACCATTTTAAAAGAGGAAAATCGTGCAGAAAATAGACACAAAGGAAGAAAAATGCTGCTGATGAATAATGTAGCCTTAAACTGAAGGGACGAAAAAGAAGATTTATCGTTTTTTAAAAAAGGAGAACATTTCATCATCATCTTTGTAATTGTATGTCCTCTTCTTCAGAGCCATTTCTGTAGTGGTTATTGGCACTAAAGAGTAATGAAACTATAGAAAGCGTATTAAAAACGAGATTATTGCGAGTGTCTATATATGGCGCATGGAGGAAAAGATGGATTTTTGCTGAAGAAACCGGATTTTTTTCTGTACCCTGCCTTATCTTTATCTACGATAGAAATATTGTATTTTAAAAATTGTTTCATTTCTCGTGTGTTTGTGTTCACCTCTCATTCCTACACCCAATTCCTAACACAGTTGTTTAAGTTAATTTCTATTGCTACGTGGTCATCATTGCCGACTCCCACATGAAAATGAAGAGGAAAAGTTAAATACCGTAAAGTGATCGTTTACTGAAGCATGAGTTTTTTTTTTGTTTCGGATTGTCAATCGTATTTACGCTGTCGTCACATCTAATATTTTGTTCACCAAAAATCCTCAGAAAAATTCTCATTTCCCTATTTCCCTTCCGACAAACAAACTAACAAATCTACAGAGAAAAAGTTCGAAAAAATTGTTGCACAACACATGTGCCACCCTTTGTTTTACTCTGTCTTTCCTGGTCTCCATGAAATGATTTTTAGTTTAAAAAACCCTCTCATCATCCTCAGTTAGATATCTCTGGAATAGCGGAACGGCTATAACTTCAGCATCATCATTATTAAATGGAATGGAACTGACAGTGGAGTGGAAGATGAGCAAATGAGGAGCAGAGTCATAACTCAGAGCTAGAAAAAAAAAACTTTCGGAATGAATAAAAAATACCGATACCATGCCCGTCGAAGCGTAACCGTAATTCTTTAGATAGAAAAGGATATGTATGCGCTGATCATTATTCCATGTGGAAATGGAAACTAAAAAAAGAAGACAGAAAATATTTACACACCAAAAGATCTGAAACATCATACGTCTACCACAACCACCATCCCCGCCGTCAAAACACTACTTTTTATATTTTGGTTCACTTTTGCTTTCAATCTTCAATCTACTTCAAAAACACAAACGTGACATTTGAGTTTTCAACGTAACGTTTTGTTTAGTGTACGTGTAATAGCAAAAAATCATGCGAACCCACACCAAAATCCAATTGACATTACTATGACTCAAGTTAACTCAAACGAACGAGTTGTATTATGTTCTTTTAAAACATCCTGCGAGACTAATTAAACTTTTCGTTGAAATGAAACTTACAATGCCTTGCAAGCATTACGCTCATCCATCAAAGCACCTGAACTATAAATAAAACATTTGAAAATGCAAAAACGCTAGTGAATTTTTGCACTTGTGAATGTTAATGTTGGTGCTACTGCTACAATGATATTATGTCGTGCATCGTGCATTTCAACTTTGAAAATTCTAAATTGAATTGGATAGATGCTACCTAATACTTTTTTCTTTCTCGCAATTACGAATTCATGTTGTTTAAAAAAGCCCAACACTTTAAATGAGAGCTTTTGTGAGTGAGAGAGTTAAAAGAATTTTTTAACTACTTACTAGTTTTTCTTCCTCGTTGTTCATGTGAGAGTAAAAATTACATTTGGCTAAGAGTGATATATGTCGTTGCTACGCTACTACATGTACTCGTGCTACTGTGTTAGTGTTTCGTCAAAGTAGCTGTAGTGTAAAAGTCATATTTGAATTTTTTTTCTTCCATGATGTTAAAATGTTAATAAAAACAGATAGATCGTAGTTTTTTTTTGCTTTAAGTGAAATCACAGAAAACTGGATGATTCATTTTATTTTGAGCGTTAATACAGCTACAGCACTTCTATGTGAAACAAAACTCGGAACATTCCTTTCATCTCGTCAAAGTCAACTCATTGCCAAAATAGTTTGCGTTCCATTCCGTCCTCTGTATTCCTCATTTATGCTTTTTTGCCGGTGAAATACTTTGAAGAAACATTCTCATTCCAACTAAAAGAGAAGCAATCGTTCTTTTTTAGATAGAGAGTCTGATCGAAATTTTACGCCATGCCCAAGTGAATTCCAAAGGGATTGTCTGCGAATTATAAGGACTTATCTAACTATCTATAATCCCTCCAAAAATTCTTTCTTTCATCTTTTATATCATTACCGCTAGCCTTCCTGGGAAAGAAGTTTTGTGACAGAGTCCCTTCTCCATTCTTTTCTACTGGAGAAAACAACCTGTTGCTTCAAAGGATAGTTTTTTGTGTGAGTAACATGACGTAACAAAAGTGCTTCCAAGCGCATTCCATCCATCCGTCTCTGGAATCAACCTTTAATGTTCACATTCCTCGAGATTATTACATGTATTTTCTCGCTAAAAAAGGGTTACCTTTTAGAAAACCAAAGCGGCTCAATCCCGTTCTCCTAATAAACGAGTGAGTGTCTACGTGTGTGTATGTATTTTTTTTCACGAAACAAACTCATTCCATTCCTCAGAGAGCAAAACAAGCATCAGGTCTTTTTTTATCCAGAGAAGCCAGTCAAGTAACTTTTTTTTTAAATCTGTGTTCCTTTCGTTTACATTGTCTTCGTGTGATTATTTACGTGCTACAGTGGTGTGTATATATGCATACATGATATGTACGGCACGATCCGATTCTCCTGCAACAAAAAAGTAATGTGATGTGATGGAGATGGAGACGACGAGAAGAGGCATATGAAACTTATGGTGCACAAACGATATCTGGAGAATAAAACGTCAAAAGGATTAAAAAAGCGTAATCTTCGTCTTCGGCCTTCCTCTGTTTTTTAAATGAGTTAGGAAAATAGGATGATGAGTGCTCAACCCGTGCGCTATCTTCATCCACTTTATCTCCTCTGCGTCTGAGAAAAAAAAAGAAAAGAAAAATAGGAGGCTTCTTCTATCGGCTTGCTTCTTGCTGTGTTGTCGGTGAATGGGCAGGTATGTTAAACTAAAAAAATCATGGCAAAAAGTGCTCTTTAAAATTCTCTTTTCCTTTAAAATCTTATTCTTAGCCTTACTTGACCTTGAAATCTGGAAATATTATGCATACCTACGTAAGGTTTTACTGGTTTATGATGTGTGGGATACATTCATGCCAAGAAATTGTCTCGAAAAAAAGAAAGAAATTATTCACTTGAAAGAGTTATCATCTAAAAAATGATTATAATGTATTGTGGGAGTAAGTTGAAAATGGAAAGAAAATTTGCAGCTGTAGGAAAGTATGTAATTTGCAGGGTATTTGTTAAATGGAGCTAACATACTGGCTACAGAGAAAATCCTGTAGTAGATGATCACAATGGCATTTTGTGTCGACATGACAGAGTGGGTGGAGAAACAAGAGCTGAGTTTGTAAAAAAATTAAAATTAGAAAAAGTGGCTCATTTTGTAATGATGGTTTTAGAGACTTTTATGACCACTTAAAACATGTCTATGGTTTCATTTTTTGGCATCATATATTTTTCTAATACAATATAATGAATGTAATGTCTACACGTCTAACGAAATGATCATGTCATGTCTGTCTAGTGACATGAATTGTATTGTAACATTGTAAGTAATACATTCTTAGACTTGCGCCGAGTTATTAATTGAATTTTATCAGTATTAAACTATATAGCGCATTACACAACGGACCGGTTCGAACTTCCAACAATTACATGAAAATATCCGCACATAAACGATATTCACCATTGACCATGGGTCAGTCTATTACAAATGGCTGTAATTATTTTCATTGAACTTGTCTATCAAATAAAGGGAATTCACCTTCTTCAATGAACTTGAAATCATCATTATTACATATTAAATTCCTTGTTAATTGGCAATAACTAAATTACATTTTTATTTACCAATATTCAACATTATACATACGTGCCTACTCACTTGTCAACTTGTACTTTTATGAGATGAATGGTTGATGAGTGCTAATTGTTACCGGTTAACTTTTGTAATTTCTAGCGGTTGCGTTTGGGCCAGTTCGTCATCGTCATCTCTTTTTCATCTCATCTATGATGATGAAACAAGAAACACTGGAGTTCACGGACTAAATTCCTAAAAATAGATCATAGTTTTATAACAAAAGAATGCAACAGAAAGTATAATTTGCTGAAGTTCGTAATCTCTTTTTACTCCGTACAACCGTCACCTTGTACATTTTCAGTTTTCTGGGTTATCTCTACCCGACGTATGCTTTAGTCTTGAATAAAAGCGAATACTTGAGCGTACAACAAAATAAAGTGTGATAATAAACTTGGCAAAAGTCATATCATTGAACATCAAAACTAAAATATCCAGCAGGAATCCACGAGGAGATGATGATGACGATATAAAATGGATAGAATGACTAATCCTTCAGAGCAAACAGCATTTTTCTGTTTGTTTGATAAACGTATTTAGCACGCAAAAATATTGTGCGCATATTCCTTCCTCTGAGATAAAAGCGACGAATTTTAACAAGCTCAAGCTCAAGTATGTACAATACTATGGCATTACTACAATATGCAAAGAGAATTGATGAAACGATATTGCGATAATGCAAAGATAAGCACTTTTAAGTGGAAATATTTTTTAAAACTACCTAAGAATATAAATGCGAGCAAAGAAGTACTAAACTAGGGAGTCGGTAATAAATGAGGTTAAAGGCAAGTGCAAGTGGTAGCACGATAAACAACTTCGTCTTAGGACATGATGAAGATTGAATAAACGATGATTCATTCTTTTGCTTAAGATTACTGCATTACTCGAACTCGAACTCATATATATTGTTCATTTTTTTTACTGTAGTTTCCTCAATTTGTGAAATGATGGATTAATGCGCTGCGAGCCGTACCGGGGTTGCGAACTGAATGAAAACCTGACCCGCTGTGAGAAATTAGTTTCTGGGTCATGACCCGTCATGAAAGGAGACACAGCTGGCCAGGGAGTCGTCCCTCTCCGGACAATCCTGAGAAACATTTTGAATTTAATTGATAGCTTTGAGGCGCGCTACAAGGAGGGCCTCGACTCTTACGATCAGGAATTTCAGGTAATAAAAAAATGAGAAAGGAAATAGTCGCTCTCGTTTTTTTCTTTTTGTTTCGAATGAACAGTTACACACTTTATTGGTTCGAATGGATGGATGACAAAGCTTCCGGTTTTGAAATGAAATGCTTTTATATGAAGCACACCATTTTACAATTTATTGCTAAGGGAGAGCTTTAAAATAATTTCCCTAATTATGTTGTTTCTTTGCTTGCTGTTCAACTTGCAGGAATTGAAACAGTTTAGTGAGAATTTAAAGTCAGACCCAGGATATCTGTGTAAGGAGGGAGAGAAAAGTGTGAACAGGAAGAAAAACCGCTACAAAGATATACTACCTTGTAAGTCAATCTTTATCTACAATTAAATGAAATGTTTGTCAGAGTTAACTGGTTTTTAAGAGGAGAAACTTGTTTGTTTTGTTATAATTGAATTGATTAAGTAATTGAGGGAAAAGCACGAATCTGAAAATCCTTTCATGGCTTTTATAAAGTCATAATCGAATAAATCGCGCATTTAATAACTTACTAATTAATTAATAATGATTATGAAATAAATCATGATTGTATACGTAGTTGACTACACTCGTGTGATACTCGGAGACTATGGGGACATTCCAGGAAGTGATTATATCAATGCGAACTTCATCAAAGGTGCGAGTGGGTCGTCAGCCTATATTGCATGTCAAGGGCCACTTCCACACACAGTCAATGACTTTTGGCGCATGGTGGTGGAGTGTGAAGTTCAAGTCATTGTTATGGCATGCAATGAGCAAGAATCTGGAAAGGTAAGAAGACAGAATTCAATGAAAGAAGAAGCTGATTATGCTCCATTAAAGTTCAGAAAATTTTTTAAAAAATGCTTTTGAATTTCGATAGCACAAATGTGAAAACTACTGGGTAGAGGAGGAAGGCGTTGAGAGGGAATTTGGACAAGTCACTGTCTGGTTGAAAAAATGCCGGCAGGTTTGTCCAGATTTTTTAGTACGCACAATGAAAATTAAGTATCCAAATGCAAAGGGTGAATCAGGTATGAAAATTAAAATGAAACCCATAAATATTTCAGCACAATTTTTAAGCAGCGTCAAATTGACATCGATTGATTGACTTTATTTGATTTATTTCAAATTTAGAGGAAAGAAGCGTGTGTCAGTTTCATTATTCAGCTTGGCCGGATCACGGAGTTCCGCTGAAAGTTCGACCGCTTCTTGACATGGTTAGGCTAATTCGAGATTGTCAAACATCGGAAACTCTACCGGTTCTTGTGCATTGCTCTGCTGGGTGTGGAAGAACGGGTACAATCTGTGCAATAGACTACGTATGGGGCCTACTTAGATTAGGTGTAAGTTGACCACTATTTCGTATGAAGAAAGCAGTTTTCGATGAAAGCTACTTAATTTATATGGTTTTATAGAAATTATCGCCAGACTTTAGCCTGTTCAACCTAGTGCGTGACATGAGACGTCAACGAATCGCTATGGTGCAAACAAAGGACCAGTATATACTTGTACATCGAGCTGTAAGAGAATTATTCGAGGAGCAGTTAAAAATTATTGATTCTCATCCGTACGCAAACGTAGATATTAATGGACTTCCGTTGGAGATCCGAGCTGATCTCGAGGAGCCTGTGTATGAAACTGTACAGTTCATGACATCGACTCAGAAAGTAGATGAAGAGGATGAGGTAGACTCAAAGAAAAAGAGTCCACCTCCGATTCCTCCTCCACCTCCTGAGGCGCTATCGTCTTCAGCTACTACTTCCACCAAACATGAGAAAGAGGCAGAGAATCATCAGAGGCATTTGGAACAGGAGAAAGTTAAAATGACAAATAGTAACAGTGTGAATTCTTCAGTAATCAAGGTAGTTTGTTCATCTCCTCCTACTTCGCCAACCGATTCGCAAGGTGAAACTCTGTCCGCCAATGAGACTACAGATTGTTCAGAGAAGGAGACTGTGGAAGAGAAGTCTGGCAAGAGAGGAAGTATTAGTGGTAAAGGTAGTACTCCTAAATCTTCGCTACTTCGGAACCCCAGTATTGTTAAACTGAAGGCGTTCTTTGAAAAGTCAAAAGACGATAAAGAGAAGAAGTCAGTGCCCACATTAAGTCGCGCAAAATCTGATGTTTCCTCATCATCGAGGTTCTACGCTAACCTTGCATCAACGTTCACGTCTCGTGGAAGTAGAAACTCGCCAGGGAAAACGAAGAATCCCTCGACTTCCCCCACATTAGTCGTTTCCTCTCCTCCCAAAGACCAAGTGCGCCGTGAGAAATCGAATGTTGAAAAGATAAGGTCTAAACCGGCCCTTCTATCAAAACCAAATATATCTGTGAAACGGAGCAAATCATTACGAATTATAAGACCGTCAGATGACCTACCCCCACCACCGCGAGAGCATGTTCATTTGATATCATCAACTAGTTTATGTTCAGACTTACCAGATAGTTCGAAGCTGGTGAGGGCCAGCATTTCATCTTCAACTTCGCAATCATCCTCGTCTACCTCGCAATCTCATGTTGAAACCAGTAACGCCATTAAAGTTAGCGTGAAACAGCTGGACATACCAAAGCTACAGACACCGGTTTCTAAGTCTGTCAAGCCCGAATCATTTAAAGCGACCACGAGTCAAGATCAGAGGGGCAACGCGAACGATAAAATTTTATCCAAAAAGCCTGATATACCAATAAAACCACAAATTCTTGATAAAATTAATTCCTCATCTTTAAGCAAAGGTATTTATGGCACGACGCGGATAAAAATTGGGAGTACTGTTGACGACAACGAAATTGAGAATAAAAATGGAGGTGCTAGATTGAATGGAAAACTGAAGAAATATGGCACTGTCAACCCAAAGACATTCAGTTCTTCGACGGGTACTCTACTAACTCGCAGCCAGAGTCATGTATGGACTCCATCAAAGAGTCAAACTCCAGTTCGGATTTTCTCTGACGACAATCTATCGCAAACTGGGGATCAGACCATTCTCGATAAACCTAGGAACAAAGAGGAGCATCATCACCATAGCCGTAGCTTTGATGAACCTGATGGGGTCAAGCTAATGCGCAAACGTAGCTTACCCATTACAAAAATATTCTCATCATCATCCTCATCGTCATCAACTTCGTCAAAAGTTAAAAATTCAGGAGTTTTGTACGATAGTCCGGACCATACAAGACGAGACCAGCAAACAAAGACAGTATCAAACCCTCAAACCAACGTGATTGAGGCCAGAAAAAGGGTTCCGAAGACAAACCCGTACGCAAACTACATCCCCAACTCGACAGTCAGTTCTGTTGACAAATCCAACTCTCCCTCTATAGCAAAATCAGTGAATGAGAAAAATTCCACTTCAGTGTCACAATTCCATTTTGGAGATAATATACCACTCTTGAAGCCGAGTGGAACTGCAAATCTTGGTAATTCCTCGGAGAGTTCTAGCAATCCTGGAACACCTAGGAATTCCTTGCCCGGCACTCCAACGCAATCTATTGATGTTCTTTACTCTCCTTTATCCCACAGTACAGGGACAAATAATTACAGTAGAAATCAGCCAAAATCTTTTCTCAAAGGCTCGTTGTCAAGCACACCATCAGAATCTGATGAACGACTTGATCTTACAAGAGGTCACAACACGTCACAAGTACCCAACAATATTACAGGCCCTCAGAAGATCAGTTCAGTTCGAATCGCTGTCGGCTGTCGGGAACGACGAAACAGTTTCCGACAAGCAGTTTGGAAGGAGGAACCAAGTCCAGTTGTGACTTCAATACCGGTGGAAAACGACAAGTCAGAAAATATTTACATCACAACGACTACTTCCGTTCCTTATTTTGTGAAGTCTACAGCAATGCCAAATATGCACCAGAATGCTCCTGTGTCTGTGAACTCAAAATCTGCGTCTAAAAGTTCATCTTACCAAGTCCCTCCAACAAATTCTGTCAGTCGACAACATAGAGACTATGAACCTATTTGGCCGGAGCAATCAAACACTAGTTCGTCCAACCCGTTTAAAATTGGTCCATCAACTACCACAGCAATCATTAATTCTGATTCTTCAGCTATGCACAAAATGACGCTACAACACGGCAACAATAATGACGGCACTTCATCAGCTTTGGGAAATCCTTTCCGTGACAGCAGTAAATCTTCACAGACCAAAATGGAATCCAAGGTACAGGATCGCATGGCTGAAATAAAAGTGCTTCTAGAAGAACTACGGGCTCCTGTCAAGATGGAAGAAGGTAAACAAAGAAATTATGTGAACGGGACTCAACAAAAGCTTGATGAAGTCTCCAAAGTTCAGCATAGAAAACCAAGTGATCTGAAACATTCTTTATGTGGTGACAAAGACCACCTTATCTCGTCGACTTCCGGTACCAGTCTGAAGCATCATCGCTCACTTCGGGCCCCATCAAGGCCACAATATCAGCAAGGGTTTGCTTGTTTTTCTTTTCGAAAGCCATCTTCATTTGAGTCAATCACCGATCAACTCTACGCTGAAGAACTCAATATGAACCAAAATCCTCATGACCAAAAACCTGAAACAAATCGTTCCAAAATTGAAATATCCTTTGCCGATGAAGCCCCAAGGCAAATCGACCGACCTGGAGGAAACCAGCAGAGGTATAATGATTATGTTTCCCTCAGAACATGCAGGAGTGCAAGTGCCACTAGACCCAGAGTCGAAGGCCAGAGTCAAGAATTGCATCTGAGTAGATCCAATGAGTTATCAAAGTCTCAAATTCCCCCTCCAAGTCATAAACCTCTTCATAAGAGTGACTCCACCCCTATACCTCCGCCCAGAAGTAAGCGTTCGGGAAATTCACGTAAAGATCAAAATGATTATAGTAATTTACCCACACCTACACAATCATCGAATGGAATTGCTGACAATCATTACATGCGTAACGGCTCTGCTTCGGTTACATTACGGAAGAACTCGACATCTGACTTAGAGCCTTTGACCGGTGGAAACAATCGCTCACATCATTATCAAAGCAATGGACATGACTTCCCCAAGCTAACTAGCAGCTCAGTGCCATTAACCAATGGCAATCCTCATGGTGCGCCAACTTCCCCGAAAGCTATTATACGAGCACTGGGACTCTTCCAAGCCCAGGCGGCTAAAGTTCGTTCGAGATATGCGAACTGGGCGGAGGGTAAGGAACGTGCTAGCGCCAAACGCACCAACAGTAACAATTACGAATCAGCTTTAAATAGAGGCAGCCATGATCGTTCTGTTGAGCGAGGTAAAAAATTACAAATGAGTATAATATGAATTTCTAAATTCACCTCAATTTATAAATGGTCCAGTAATAACCTTTCATGATTTATTTATTGCGTTTGCAGGTGGCTTTCATGAAAGTCAAAGCATGCTGCCTGCGCCTACCACCCAACCATCGACTGTTTCCGTCGCTGGACCATCTTCATCTAAAAAGCATCAGTATTTGTGATTCTTATTGTTAGATATTAATAAGAGAATTTTAAAATGAACTGTTAATGAAATGACAATCAAATGTTATATGATTTCCAGATGCCATTATACTTAATTAGTTACGTATATTCATTGTAAAAATTTAGGTTTATTTAAGGTAAATGATGTACATTGATACTCGTTTGAGTCGTTTGATGTTTTATGAAACATGTCCAACAAGCTACTCATACTTTAAGAAAATTCTCTTCTCTGATTCATTCCGTGATGTTTTCGTATATATGTTTATGAATAAATCGTGCGTTTTCTAGTTTTTGATGAGTAACGCAATATAAAAAAATAATTTTCTTAGTTTCCAAATGTAGATTTTGAATGCACAACAACCTTCAAAAGAAATTCTTGTTATAGAATCCTGATACCTAGTATATCATTTATAAAATCTGTTGCCTTATTTGTGCTTAACTATTAACGGTAAAATCTAATCATCACGATCCAATTCTTTTGTAAATAACAAATGAAATATCCAACGTATGTGTATATATTTAATGCAGAAGTAAGAAACAAGCTTTTAATTAATGAATGCAACGCATTATTTTCCGTCCCAACGATTAAGTTAGGTAAACTTGTTATTTACATATAAAATTGCGGTTATTAATTAATGGTTTGTTAACATTTTGTTTCATGATCTGAATGTACACGTGTGATCGCATCAAGACAAGTAATCACCCGATGATGTGCCTGTAACTTTTTGGCAGGAAATTAGTTTTTTCTTTCGAAAATCTGCTTCGTCTTCATATGTTGAAAGCCTTACCAATGTGACTGACTGAGATGCTTATAAAATTACATTAATTGTTAAGCAAGTCACTGATATTATTTAGCAAAAGAAAGGCAAATAAAATTGACGTTCATCGTTGCAATAAAACGAATGCTAGCTATTACTAACAACAACGCAACGGTGAAATAAAAACTTAAATGATTTATCGGTTATTTAGAAACGATTTTATTATTGTTGTTGATGATGTTATTATCATTGTTATTATTATTAATTACATTCACAAGTATACTCACTCACACTCGCACTCACCGATCACTTTATCATCGATTCAATTCTTTTCCATGGGTTCCAAAGGGAGACTAGGAAAATTTGTATTTTTCAACTACCCATATAGTGATTAATTTTCTAACTACGCTTGAAATCAACCCAGAACGCATTCATTTCTTCCAATCATCCACCATCCACATTACCCATGTGCTGGTTTGATACCCTTTTTTATAAATAGATAATGATCAGGGAAAAACTCCCATGCCCAACTATAATGACCTGACACATAAAAAGTAGTAGCCACTGCTTATTTATTAGAGCGCTACAGTATATATAGTTTTTTTTTGCTTATCAAAGTCATAGTCATGGGTCAGCATAATATGCGAATTCTTCCAAACACCCATGCGAGATGTTTAAAGTAAAGATATTTAGTGAAAATAATGATCGACGTAGAATGAATAATTAAAATAATAGATTTTATATCGCACTATTGAAATTCTGTATATTCACTTTTTCTTTTGCTTTTTTGAGACAAGTCTTAAATTATGCAATATATTTATGGTAGTTTAGTTTTTTTTGATTCATTCATAAAGTCATAACTTTTAAATATATAATGGACCTAGATAAGTCGAGAAAATGGTAAGTCTATAATAATTGTAATACCCTATAAATTAAATATAATTTTTATTGTTTATTTATTAAACAGATAATCTGCAGATCCTCCGGCTCGCTGTTATGTCGTCGATTACCATCCATCGAAGTCCAATTCACGGTGTGTTGGGTTCCAACTTGCTTTTCAGAAGCATTCCATATCGAAAACTAAACGAAAATGGTTTATATAAAATTGACGGGATTTATAAAAAATAAGTTGTAATTTTTGTTTAAAATATACATTATAATTTATGGTGTTAAAAATTTTGATCATGTTAAAATTAAGGATTGACTCATGTTTCCCTTACTACATTTCGTTTTTCACGAGCGTTTTTTGTTAGGGGCTTAATGTCGCAATTTAAATAAAACGGATTTTTGTAATGCTTAAGTAGGAACACAAATTTGTGTCGCTCTTCCGCCGAATTCGTGTTACGTTCCATCGTCGCAGGATTGTACCACACAGCTTCGAATTTTGCCTGCGTCTCAGGAAGGTAGGGGTACACCAAGGGACAATTTTTGAATTTCTTTGAATAGCAATGCACTGTAAAGAAAAAAAATACAAATTAGCTTATTTCCATGATAAAGAAAAATTGTATATTTACTACGGGGTTACAGTAGCACTCAATTTATCATTACTGAACCACCATGGGTATGGGTGGCGTCACAGTAAATTACGGTTCTATACTTACTGCTTCTGTATTGAGAATATGCTTTACTGTTTTACTATATTGAAAGTACTGTGATTTCGTAATTAGTGGATACTTTCTACAAATTTAAATTAAAAAAAGGAATGATGAAGGAAGGAAAATAGAACTTACGCATATCATATTGTGGTGGAGGTGGGGGTTTGGGTTTAGGGGGTTTTACAGCGTGGGCTTCTACGTCTGGCGTTCTGGTACGAGCGTAAGTTGTACTTAGCCGATCGGGCGCCAGGCTTCCTAAATCGTTTGGGGCCGACGACGATGTACTTGTACCACTTAGCTTCTTCTTTTTCGGTTTTGGAGGCTACAGAAGGAAAAAAATGAAATTCAAATTTAGTATTTCGACAATGCAGCGTAAAAGCCAACAGATGAAAATGCTTGTAATCGTCAACAACATACCTCTTCCACGACCTCCTTTCGCGTAGGAGGAGGGGTTGGGAGTGAAGGAACTTTTTCTTCCGTTTTAGCCAATTTGTGAGCGGCTAACAGAGCATCAAACGACTTGCTTCTTCCATGTACAGCGCGTCTAGATGCGATTGAATGTGTCTTGCACGTCAATGACCGTTTGCACGGTGAATTACTACCAGGGATGGGAACGCCACAATGCTTATCCGGATTGAAATCCCTGTCCTTAAGCGGAATGATCTTCCTGGGTTCATCTTTGTCCCTCTTGCGCTTTTTCTTCTTTGACGGACTAGTTTTATTCCTATCTCTCTCTGAAAGAGTACTGCTTGTAGCAAAGCTGCCAATGGAATGCGCTCTGGTTTGAGTCGACAAACTTGACATGCTCACAACTGGCTTCGACATCGTCACAATGCTTGAATGCGTAGTGCTTCTTAAATGATGATGTTTATTGGGACTACTCGAATCCGATTTTGAAAACATAGATGATGACGACGATGATGTCTTTTTCTTGTTAGAATCGGATGTCAAGCCATTGTAAACAGTTTGGCTTGACGAGTGTCTGGACTTGGATTTCCCGTACGCGTCATGACTATCGCTATGACCGTGAGAACTTTTATGGTAGTGATGATCACCACGGGAATGTGAGTCCAGCTTGATTCTTTTCTCTGGAACCTCTGGGTAGTATTTATGATGATCATAATTTGACTCAGACGATTTTGACTTGGAGTTTTGGGTAGCTATAATGTGAACATGCTTGGAGTTGTGGTAGCTCGGCGCGGTATTCGACATCAACAAATCCTCCACAGATTCATTCTGGCCCATGTCCTCAGAAGGAATCGATAATGTGTAGGATCCAGAGGTACCATGAGATTTATGATTTGTAGATTTGCTGTTGCTGGATAGACTGTGACGTAGAGAAGAAGATGGGGTAAATGAGGATGGTGACGTCGAAGAGTGAGCCTTGACTGATTTAGTCTTGCTGGTCGAATTAATAGCCAGCGCGGTTAGGGAATTGCCACTACTTCTACTCTTCGGCATATATGGAGCTGGGACATGGACTTGCGAATGTGATCTGTAACGATACTGAGAATGTGATGATAAATAATCAGTCTTATTAGAGTGCGACCCAGACCCATGCCGACTCTTGGACACCAAATCGGTGATGCTTGGTGTTCCACGAAGCGTGTGAGTGTGTAATGTTTTGGAAGGGACGCTGTGAGCAGGTGGAAGCAATCTCAACGTTACGCGCCGACTCCAAGTCTCCTTTAGTTCACCTACAGGATGCACAGCTCTTCCCAAAACTTTGCTCCCAAAAATAGCTAAATCGGAGTCTTTACAAACGATTGCACCCCGACTGTCTCCTGCGGAAAGTTTAAAATAAAACCGGACATATTTTTCACGTTTTTAACCTATGACGTATTTATTCGAATTGATCACAAAAAAATTGTACATACTTAAAAAGTGCTTATTGGCATGCTGAACCTTCAGAAGCCAACCACACGCGGGACATTTTGTGATCGATAGGAAATCACTATCAGGATGCGTTCCGAACAGAGGTAGAACTATAGAATTACCAAAAAAATATAACATCAGCACCATTTATGACACCGACATGCCCATTTTTAATATGAGGTGCATCTAGCATTTACATTTCGAAGGGATTGGCGTAGATTGATGATCGTCTGATCTGTACGGTTCCGGAGGCTGATACGCTTCTTTCAGTTTGCGAAGGTCTACAAAAGTATTAAAATATCATTAATATGAATCATGCAGAGCGAAAATTTACTTTTTAAACTTTAGCTTCATACCCAGATCAGTGGGCTGCTCGGGAAGGTTCCAGCTTGTCCAAGATTTACCCATAAGCTTTTGCATTCGACCGTCTGGAAAATCACGGTCTGCCATTGCAGCCACTTCTGTCTCCTTCCTGTCTTTGCGGTGGTGCCGCCTTTCCCCTGACTTACCAATTCTGAATGCTTTTAACGTCTTGCGACGTCCACCGGTTTAAAATAAATATCTGCACAAAATTAAATTATCTATTAACCGTCAGCATCTAATTACTCACCCTTCCATAGACACAAATTCAATGAACTACAAAACATTGATTAGAAATACTTACGTAAAAAGGTAGAGTTGGGATAACTCTAGCCTTATTTTTTTATTACGTATAACACTATTTACTCAATGTTTCACATGCAAGTAAGTACTACGTTTGAATATCGTCAAAATCCAACTTTAGAAAAACAATAATGATAACGCGAAGAATGATTTCCCAACACGGTTTAAATTTTAACCGATGTATATATAAGTACCTAGTTAGTTTTTCAATGTCAATATGTACTTCTACATGTAGAAAAAAAAAAACACTTTAATTTGATCGAAGAATAATTTCACTTCTCTCCAATAAGTAGCACTAGCACTTATGATATAAATATATACTTAAGACTTTTATTCAGGCAGCATTCCAACAATCCACTATTAAGTCATATCGTATTCGATAATTTAACTTGATAGCAGTTAAATATGCCATATAGTAGTGAGTTATAGAGCTCAGTTCTTTCCAGTTTAATTAAAAGTGACTATTACGACCAATGATGATTTTAGGTACGACCAAAACTATTTTAAACTCCGAATTACCAAGTTAAACGCATGTAAGTATTCCGTCACACAAATAAAAGCTTATTGGTTTACATCAGACTCATTGAATAATACAATTTTGGAAGCTTGGACTTTTATAATTGTTTGTACGAGCACCACAAACATCTACTTATTCTTTAGTTCTGGTCAAGTCAAAAGTGCTCCGTGACCATTAATGGTCACAACTTGTCGGTTTAATTCCTTTGCAGAAATTCGATAATTATTTATTATTATCTGCTGTAGTCAATTGTTGAAGTCAAAGAGTTTCTCACTGAGTTTTATTCTTGTCAAGCCAAGCAAAGGGCTTGAAAGTTAACATAATAAGCCCAAATCCACGTCTAATTTTCGTCAAAGACCCAACTCCTCCCGACTTCTTTGAAGGCTACATACATGATGACGGACGACACAAGAACACACGCACGAACTTACAATACAGGAGCAGCAGGAAGGGGAAGGAGAGCTCAGTAATAGTATCTGGTAATATAATGCTTATTTGGTGCACAAGAAGAGCACATAATCAAATTAGTTTTAAAATCCCTTCTTATCACTTTGATTCACATGAAATACTCGGAAATTTGAATAATTATTCACTGTTTCTTCTGTCAGTATCAATCCTTTCAACATGGTTTCGAACAAGCTTCATTCAAGATATTTTCGGAACATCTTTCAATCAATTTGATGAAACCCTACTTCATCTCCATTTTCGAGTCGAACCAAAAACCAAAATCCTCTCCTTCTTCTCACAAATAGAGTTCTTCAGTCTTCGTCTTCACTACAGCAGCAGCTTTTTCTGGTAAAGGGGTTGGTTCGGTTGTTGTCTTCTTCTAGACTTCTTTCTCTGAGTCTCAGCTCGTACACATCACATCACATGAAGGATAGGGGAACAGAACTTTGCTAGTGTTTTTGGGCAAAAGCAAGCAAGGCTGCTGCTGCTGCTGCTCCGTTCATATTCATTCGCCTCGCCTGCCTGTTGTTGTTGTTGTATTCTCCTTCTCCTCCTCTCCTGTATTTATTACAGACTCTGTTCTGTAACATACATAAATGAACACACTGTGAGAATAAGACTCATAAGCTAATCAAAAAATACATAGAGAGCATTGCATCACTAAAAAAAGAACAAGAAACAAGAAGAAGAAAAGAAGGAGAAGGACGAAATGATGAAAAATATGAAAATCAAAGCGAGCGAGAGAGAGCGAGTGAGTGAGTACAGAGCACGGCCTTAGCCAGTCAGCGAAAAAAAAATTCCATTCAATGCGATTCAAATTCAAAGTGAGTAAACTGTTGTAGCTCTCAGCTCAGCTTCGTACAGCGCCACGAACGCACAAAACTTTTATGCTGGTTATGGCTAGTTTGCCTTTGCCATTGCTATTCCACGAAGCTCACTCGAATCGAAGAATCAATTCTCTTCGTTGTTCTTGTTCTTCCTCTTCTCTGTTCCTCTTTCTGTGCTGAGCTGTGCAGTGCAGTAGTAGTGCTATGCTCCTCACTCACACTCACTATGACTGACTAAAAATGCCGTTTGCTTTTGCTCTTTGCTTTTTTTTTGCTGCTGCACTCGATTGAGCGAACTCTTCGTTTTTGCTTTTTATTGAGCTGAGAGTGACGTACTTTACACAAAAGCGTTTATCTATGTCTTACAGCAGCAGCGGCGACGGATGCCGATAAATATATTTTATTGCATACCGTATTTCCTCTATTTATCGCCCCGGCGGAATTTTCAAATTTCGACCCTTAAAACCCGGCGTTAATTAGAGGCAGGCGATAATAAGAGACCCGGCGGAAATTGAAATCCGTCAGTACCAAGTATTTTTATTAAAGGGCATTTGAAAGTTTAGTGTTCAAAAACGAAAAATTATCCCATTTTCGCAGAAAGATGACATTGTTTTATCTTAAAGGAGCAAGAAACTACACGTTTTTGGGTAGCATTCGACTTATTTTTCGAAAAAGTAAAATTTTAAAACGTTTTCACGTTGTCTACAATTCAAATTAACTTGCTATGTAGGTGAACTATTTTCATTCTCAATTTTTTATTTATGCTTGAAATCAATTTCACGTATCAGCTGCGGTGTATAAAAAGACACCCGGCTATAATTTGGGACCCGGCGGTAATTAGAGACCCGG